>PVJL010017030.1:0-19445 GCA_004026885.1 Lyroderma lyra | reverse complement strand
AAGTCCCTCCGAGCCGATTCCTCCGCCCCGGCCACTCGTCCACAATGGAACCCCTTGTGGCACTCCCCAGGGACCGGTGTCCGTGGCACTGATGGTTTACGCCCAGCTGTCCCACGGCCCCCTCCACAACGACCGCCCCCAGGGGCGGGACTGCTGTCTCCTGTGTCCCCCGCTACATCCCGGTACCTGGGACCCCGCCTGCCCCACGGTAAGTGCTCAGAACATTTGCCAAACGAAGCGAAGTCCCTCCAGGTGCAGGGGCCACCTGTCCTCAGATGTCTCGTCACTGCGCTGACCCACATGGTCCTGTTCGAGCCTCTCAGCGACCCCACGCCAAGGTCCCGTGAGCTGCGACTGAAAAGTGGGGTCCCGAGTGTCACCGGACCCACGTGGGTGCCAGTGTCCTTGAGCCCTAATCTCCGTATTGATTTAAGTCATCTGAAACACGTGATGGTGACATTGCACGTGCCCTGCTGCACGTGAGCACAGGGCTCCGAGGGCGAACACGGGACGGCATGTGTGGGGTCTGTGCCAACAGCCATGAGCAGTGAGCAGAGTCTGCTCCCACAGCCAAGCCGGAGTCCCCCGAAACACAACCAAGAGAGGTCCCGCTCTGCTCCCTGAGATCGACGTCGTTGTCACCGCGCTCAGACTTGTTTAGGTTGGGCCACTGGCAGGCGGGTCTCGTGGGGCGGACACGACCGTGATCTCTGACCCGAATGCAGCCCTGCGCCCGCCTCCCCCTCCCACACGTGGCTGGAAGGGGCGCTCGCACCGGCCACGCACGCAGCTCCTCAGGAAGGGTGACAAGGGGCTTCGGCGAATGTCAGGGGTTTCTGATGTCGTGGAGGCGGCAGCGGCTCCGTTAAACGTGGGAATGTGGACGGACGTGCTAACTCAGCACCTGGAGGGACACAGCCTCGTTCGCGATGGCCCTCTCCCCTCAGGAAACAGAGTGGCATCACGCTGGGGTCTGGGTGCCTCCGGGGACCTTGGCGTCACCAGAAGGACCCTGACGGAGGTTCCAGGAGCCACTCAGGGGCCAGCTGTCGGGCTCGTCGTGCGTGGGGGTTCTTGCGCACCCCGTTGATGATGCGTTTGCCGCGAGGCCACTGGAGGGGCCCCGGGCTGGCCCGCGGTGGGGACCGGGCCCTCAGGCAGGTCCTGCCGGGGCCCCCTCTCTCCTCGTGCTGCCTGTTTGGGTTCCAAGTACCTTTTGTTTCCTGCTCGCCCCGCTGCCTCAGGCCCGATGACTTGCTAACACCAACTGCCGATGGCTGGTCCCCAGGGCTGCATGGTGACGCGTCAGAACCCCCCTAAAGACCCGCTGTGACGCCCCTTCGCCACACGATGCTCATGTCTCTACGAAGGCCGGAGGCCAGAGACGCGCAAGTGTGCAGGCGCGCCGGGCGCCTTGCCGTCTAAGTGGCCGCGCGTCTTTCCACGCGGGGCCTTGAGCCAGCAGGCGGAGCCACGTCCGTCATGGCGTTGCGAACGCACGGAGTTCCGACCGGCTCCAAGGGCAGCTGTGACCACGGGCAGCTGTGACCACGGGCAGCTGGCCGCCTGCGCTCTCACCTGACCGGGAACGGCGGGTGACCTCACGGTCGGCGCCTTCCGGACGCGAGCGAGACGCCTCCCCGCCGCGGCTTCGGGATGCTTCGCGCCGCCCGGGCCGGGCCCCCGTGTGCTCCAAGGTGGCCGTGAGGCCCCACAGAAAAGCCCTCTCAGTCCTGAAAGCACCTCCGCACGCCGACGGGGCCCACACGCGGTCAGCCCGGCGCAGGGCAGTGGGCTGTGGTCCGGGAGGCCCCACCTCGGGCTGCCCCCGGGGCGCACCTGAGTCCACGTGCAGGGAAAACGTAAAAGAACCGACTTCCCTCTTCTGCGGCCCAGTCCCGTGGCACCAGCACCGATTTTACGGCTGCCAAACCCCCTCCTGTGAGGTCCCCCTCTTGCCTGCCAGGCGTCACGTTTATGTTTCAAAAGACGTAAGACAGGCCATTTTCGGGGCCATCGTGGACGCGGGGGTGGGGCGTTGCGTGGGTGCTCAGAGGGTCCCTTTCCCTCCTAAATGGGAGCAAAAAGCTTTTTGGACTTTGAAAACGTCCTTTCGCTGCCCGAGGCCCCGGCGTGGGCTACGCGGAGCTTTCACGCAGGAACAGCACACGCGTGCTACAAGGGCCCGAGACTCGGCTGGCGGGCGTGTCCCTGGCACCGGGGCATGCCACCGGGACGGGCCACCAGGGCGGGCCACCGGGGCGTGCCACCGGGACGGGCCACCGGGGCGTGCCACCGGGACGGGCCACCGGGACGGGCCACCGGGGCGGGCCACCGGGAGGGGCCACCGGGGCGGGCCACCGGGGCGTGCCACCGGGACGGGCCACCGGGGCGTGCCACCGGGACGGGCCACCGGGACGTGCCACCGGGACGGACCATCGGGGTGTGCCACCGGGGCGGGCCACCGGGACGGGCCACCGGGGCGGGCCACCGGGGCGGGCCACCGGGGCATGCGTGCGTCAGCAGCCCCGCGGCCCTGCGGCGAGGCGTCCCTTTCTCAGCCCGCCCTCACGTTCAGCGGGGCATCTGAGCGGCGGACTCGTGGGGCGAACGCTGACGACAATGGCCACAGTGTCAAAACGAGACCGTGCAGCTCCGCGGGCCGGGCAACGGCCACATCAGTGCCACCGGCCACGGCCGGGCCTGAGGCTCTGTCCCTTCTCGGTTTTGCTTCAAGCGGCTTGTCCCCCACCAGCCCAGTTTCCCACGGGCCGGCTAGGAAGGTCATTTCTGAATTTCCCCTGCAGCGTCACAGCTCAGAGCTGACGGTCACCAGCGTCGTCCCTCCACCACCGCCTCTTCCAACAAGGTCACCAGGAGTCATTCAACTCCCGTTACATGAGGGAGTCGTGACCTTTCCATTCACGACACTCAGGGACAGAAATGACACTGGACACCAGCACCTGCGCGTGTGACATGAGGGGGACGGTGCGAGCGATAACGTCACCACGGAAGTGCCACCAGGAAACAGGGAATCCAGAGATTTCCCGACGCGTTCAGGTCGCGTGTCAACGGCTGTCGGTGAGACCCACGGAGCGTGAGCGGGCCGCAGCTGCGTGGACACCAGCCCAGGACGCGTGTGAGCTGCTGAGAGGGGGCCCGACGCCCCCACGAAGAGGTGCGTCCCAGAGGCAGGGCCACCGGGCTCCCACTCGCCACTAGGCTCCCGGCTGTGCGACTCCAAGGGACTTACGCAGCCTCCCTGCACTAGTGGCTCATGTGACAGCTGGCCGGGCATGGGGCAGCGTGGGGGACACAGGCAGCACAGGTGCAGAAGCAGCAGTCCCTGGACTGGGCACTGTCCCCACGTCTCTCTGCTCAGCCAGCTTCCTGGTCCCGTTTCCTCGTCTGCCAGGGGGACGTGCGGGGCCTTCCCGGGTGGCCCCGCAGGGGTGTGGGGGTGAAGTCATACCACGCGGACGGGCCTGGGAGCCACAGGGGGCCACGCCCAGCACCACGCTCTCCCTGACACTGTCCTGGCTAAGTGTGGCCCCTGGGCCCTGGGAGGGTGCGCCCCGTGACACCCGAATTCGCACAGTCCTGGCTTCCAGGTATCCCCAGCAATGGGCCCCAATGCACCGAGGGTCCCCCTGTCCTCGGAGCCAGTGGGAGCATGGCAGGTCTGGTCCGCAGCACGTTGGCACCTGCTCGGCCTGGCAGGCAGGCCACGCCTGGTCCTGGGCGCCACGGTGGCCTGCTGTGTCCCCACCACTGTGACTGCTGCTGGGCCGATGCCGTCTCCGTGGAGGGGTCACATTGGGACGGCGTGACGATGCTTCGGCCGTGCGCAGAGGCCGTGTGCTGCATGCCGGTGCACGTGTTCTAACGGCCTCCTGCTCAGTGTTTTGGGGGGCAGAGGAGTTAGGGAGGGAATGGAGGGCGGGAGAGGGGGAGGGCTGCCGTTGGGCTGGCTGGGTGTGAAAAGGAAAGCATGTGCATGCGCACACACGTGCACACGTGTACATGAATGTATTTGCACACACATGTGTGCATGCATGGGTGCGTGTGTACATGTGTGCGTGCATATGCACGTGTGCGTGTGCACACACGGGTGTGCATGTGTACGTGTGCGTGCATATGCATGTGTGCATGTGCACACGCGGTGTACGTGTGTGTGTGTATGTGTGTACATGTGCGTGTGTGTGCATGGGCCGGCTTGCACACAGAGGTGCTACCATATTTCTGAATAAGTGAGTACAGGAACTGTGCAGAGAGAAACACCGCAGCTAACGGGTTCTGCACGCCTCTTTTGGAGAGGCAAGAGTCTTGATTACATTTCCTTTGTTCACTGTGATAAACGGGGAGCACGTTAGGGTGTATACGGGAGCAAAGTGCTGTCGGGACTGTTGGAGTTGCAAGCTGAACCAGGTGTGTTTTCATGGGAAATTATTTTTACTTAAAAGAACATCCCGCAGACAAACCCCAGTCCGTCATACGTGAGTGTTTGGCACACACGTGCTTAAAAATGAACAAAGTGAGTCTGCCACTTAAGGGAAAACAACTCACAATATTTGTTGCAACGATGGAATTAGGGCTTTCCAGCAAAAATCAGTTTTGGAAAGCTTGTGTCTGCCATTGTGAGCTGGACACCTGCCCAGTCATTAAAAGCTTTTCTGATGAGACGGGTAGTGATCTTCACAAATGTGATTTTAAAAACACTGTGTAATGGAGGACCACTCAGAAAGCCTGATCCACGGTGCTATAAAATTATGCGTGGGTTAAAGATGCGTTCGAAGTCCAAGATGTACACTTGCTGACTTCTGGTGTAATATCCAAGAGTATCCACCACTATCTGAAAAGGTGATTGAAACACACCACCCCCTTCATCGACCCACCGGAGTGAGGCTGAATTTGGTCACGTACGTTTCAACTCGAATAACACACAGCAGAGTCATCGCAGGAGCAGGACGCACCTGCCTTCTGTTAAGGCAGACATGGAAGAGATGCGCCGAAATGTAGCATACGGCCTCTCTCACTGAATTGGATTTATTTTGCAAAGTACATTGAGTTTTCATAAAATGTTATTTATGTTAGCATGTAATGGGTTTATTGTTGTATTTTTAAATGCATCAACAACGATTTTTCAAATGTCTTGGTTTTCATGTCTAACCGACACGAAAGATCTCCCCTGTGTACACAGGAGCCCTTTCAGTCTCCAATGACTTCTGAGACTGTAACGAGGTTCGGAGGAGGAAATGCGGGGTGTCAGCGGGGCGGTGCTGAGGGGGACAGAGCACAACGAGGGTGAGCAGATGGGGGGTTGGGGAGCCTCAGGGCGTCTTGTGGGATGAACTACGTCCCTCCAATCTGTAGGTCAAGACCCGAGCGCCCAGCATCACAGAAAGTGACTCCTCTTGGAGCTGCGTAGCCCGGCTCCAGTTCTGGCGGGATTCCTCAGGCTGCCATGCTGAGCAGGACTGAGGTCAGCAAACTATGGCCAGCCCACTGCCATCTGACTTGGTAAGTGAAGTTTTACTGGAACGTGCCCATGCCCATGCACTTACATATTGTCTATGGCATTTCCGTGACACAATGGCCGAGTCGAGTAGCTGCGAAAGGGAGTGTGTAGGAGCAGAAAACCTGAAAATAGTCACTATCTGGCCCTCGCCATCCCACGTTTGCTGGCGTTGGTCACTGGGATGAGTGTGGTGACTGTGAGATCTGTCAGAAGGTGATTTTACCCCCCCATGCAGAGCGTGTTCAAAACTGCTGTTCGGGGGTGAGATCAGCAAGAGGATGGCCAGGAAGCCCCAGGTCCTTTCCACCCCATGGAGACAATGACTTGGCAACAATACACAGATGAATTGCATTTGGGAAAAAAATCAAGAGACCAGTTAATGTAAGAGCTTCCTGCCCCTCAGACGAGCCAAGAAGAACAGCATCAAATCTGGCAGGAAAACTCATGACGTTTAATTGTCATTTATAGCCCCTCCCCTGGCACACGGCGTGTGAGCAGGAGAAAACTCCCGACCCTTGACTCCTCCCTGGGGAAGAGAAGAGTGGAACACAGCCCAGTGTGCTGACTTTTTGGGGGGATGGCTGTGTTTTGCGTGAATCTAAATGTTGACGGGCATGAGAACCAGGTTGGAGGCAGCTGAGAACAAAAGATACCCCATGTAGCACCAGAGAGGCTAACGTACCACGGACAGAAACTAGGAGGAAATCCTGAGTAGAAACAGGCAATTCTCAACCAGGAGATCACACACACAAGCCCAGAGAACACGCCCTTCCCAGAAAAGTCTCGAGAGACCCGCAGAATCTCGAGCCAAGTAGACTGGTGAAGGTCTACAAAGCCAGACTGTAAAGACTGTATAAGGTGGTTGTTTTCCACACGCTCCCATCCCCGCAAACAATAACAAAGTGTACAAAGAAACAGGGAACTCTGGCACAAACGAAAGAGACAAGTTAAAAGTGCAACAATTGAGCTTAAAGAAATGGAAATATATGAATGACCATTAAAAATAAAAATCACTAGGGAGTTAATGACCAAAAAGAGAGCAGAGGACAACTAAGTGCCATCAGGAAAATGATGCACGCACAAAATGAAATGTCCACAAAGAGATGAACATAAGCTATGAAGCAGGAAGGAAGAGGAATTCTGGAGCTGAAGAATACAGCTGAACTGAAAACTTTCCTGCAGGAGTGCACCATCCACCTTGACAAGGCAGAAGACAGACTCAGTGGACTTAAAGGCAGGATATTCAAAACAATCAAGTCGGAGCACAGAAGGACGACAGGGAAGAGAGTCTATGGGGTTTACGGGTCCCACTGGACCCCATCAAGGGGGCAATGTATGCATTATGGGAGCCCCAGAAAAAGAAGAGAGAAAGGGGAGAGAGCCTATTGGAAGTCATCTCAAATCTGCGCAGAGAAACGGACCCACACATTCAGGAAGAGCAAAGAACTCCGAGTAGGATGAACCTAAAGAGACCTACGCCAAGACTCACTGTCATCAAAGTATCAAGAAAACAAAGGACTTGTCACATGCAAGGGAGCTCCAATAGGATTTCTCAGCAGAAACCTTGCAGGCTACAAGGGAAGCCATGCCATATAGTCAAAGGGTGGAAAGAGAAATAAACCTGCTAACTAGGAAACACCATTTCCGGCAAAACTGTGTTTCTTCAATGAAGAAAAAAATGAAGACTTTCTCAGGTTAAAATAAAAGAGCTGAGGGAGCCCATTGCCAGTTGGCCTGCCCTGCAAGAAAGAGGTCCCTCAAGTTCAAATGAAAAGATGCTGAAGAGTCACACACAATCGTGTGAAAATATAAAACTTCCTGGTGGAGGCACGTAGAGATGGAGACAGAAACCTGCCCTGTTGTCATGCAGGCGCACACGTCACTTTTAATTCCAGAACAGAGTTCAGAAAACAGAAGCACAGAAAGTAGCCGCAAGTCTATGCCAACGGGTATGCAGTCTAAAGAGACTGCTTGTGTCACAGTAACGCAGGGGGACCAGAGGTGTGAAGGGACAGAGCTTGTCTACGTGACTGACCTGGAGTTCTTATCAGCTTCCAGTAGATTTGTGAGAACGTCACAGTGTTTTACGCAATTGCAACCGTCACCACACAGAAAAGAGCTAAGACTCGCTGCGAAGGGGGAGACGGGCTACGGGAAGTCCGTGTGCCGGCGTCCTCAGGTCTCAGGTGCACGTCTCAGGGACAGCGTGACGGTGGGTCCTGCCGTTGTGTGTGTCCGTTTTGTGCGCTCAGCCAGGCTGTGCGGTTAGCTGGGGAGACGGCGCCGTCGGCCCTTCCGGGAACCCCCATGCGGCCGGGGAGGCCTCGGCGCCGGGAAGGGCTGACGTGCCATCTCGTTGGCTGTTCTCTGTGCCGTGACCGGCTGTTTGCCTCTCCTCTCCTGCTGCCTTTCGGTGTGTGTCTGGCTGATAATTTTTGTGGTGACAAATCCTTAGTTAGATGAAGACAAAAGAAGAGAGAAGTCCGGGATAACTAACATTAGACACGAGGAAGGGGCCACGGCAGCCGTGGCGCGGACACGAAGCGGGTGCTAAGAGAGCACAGTGAGCAGCTACACACCCCCAAACGGGATGCGCTGGAAGAAAGGCCCCAGGGCCCCTGCACGTCCCCTCCCTGAGGCTCAGCGCCCGGTCCATACAGCCAGCCCCCACCCACAGGACGGACGTCCGGCCGTCCCCTGGCGGCCCCTCGGGAAGCTGGTGGCGGCTTCTGTCCATCATGTCGGCCCACCGGCTCTCTGTTTGTGTCCCCCAAAGGTCAGGGAGTCCCTGCGGCTGGTCCTCGTTCAGCCCTGAACTCCCACCGTCCAGCACCTGACTTGGCACAGGGCCGGCGTTCCGCAAACACACGTGGAAGGTGGACGGAAGGTGTGGGCGGTTGGTGTGGGCTCACCGCTCTGTGCTGCTGGGGAATCCCCTACGCTACAGGCATAGCGTGTTCATCGACAGAGAAGTTCCAGCAGCAGAAGGAACCCGAAAGTTTACACATCGCCAAAAAAAAAGAAGCAAAAGAAATCGGAGAAAGCAAGCCCGCGCCATCATTTCCTTCCACGAGCCTTTAAAAACTCGCGTGAGAAGAAATCGCTCCCGATTGAGCCGAATGTCTTAAATCCGAGCCGAACGTTTTTATTTCCACGTCGCCGAGCGCTTAGGTGGAGGGGGGACGAAGGTTCCCAGGATAAATGCCGTGAGCCTTGCTGATCCATCTCCGTGTGAGCACAGAAAACCCGAGGAAGCTGCTTTTTCAAACTTAATCAGAAATTGGAGATTAAAATTTTCTTTTAAATGAGGCACACATTTGAAGTGACGACGAAAAAGTCGAAGCAAATAAATCATGTTTCGCAAATTGCTAACACTCAAGGGACAGATTAAGACGTGGGAAGGAGCCGTGCTTAAGTCTCAGATGTGTAAATACATCCACATCTCTGATCTATTGTCAAACGCCCGAATAAAACAATCCGCGGCGTGCGCACGTGTCCGTGGGGCGGGCAGAACGCCGGCTTAGGCCTCGGAGCCGCCCAGGAGCCCAGGCGCCGGCCGGGCTCGGCCCCCGGGGCGCGCGATCAAAGCGAGGCAGATAAAACAATTCAGACATGAAACGCAGCCCCCAAAAGCCTGTTAAAATTCATGAGGTGCCAGTTTTCGTTGGCTTTTTCGGGGAAGGCAGGACCCGAGGACGAACACGGTTCTGTGGACGGGTGTGTTTAGGGGGAAAGATGAGTCACCCTGAGCTTGAGGAGAGAAAGGGGGTGACCCTGTGTGCGGCGGGCCCCCAGGTAAGAAGGCCAAAAGGCCACCTGAACATCAGGTCCGAATAGAGGACTCAGTGTCCCCTCAGGGGAGCGTGCCACCACCGCACAGCCACCGTGTCAGGAACGGGCCCCTCCACGTGGCGTTGAGGGCTTTGGCCCCGCACAGGGCAGGTCCTCAGGGCGCACCAACGGAAGCCCTGACCCTCTGCCCAGCGCTGCTGCCAGAAGGGACCCCGCACGTCTGAGCACAGGGCCTGAGACCAGCCTCAGGGAGGACGGAGGCCTCCTCCCAGGGCTTCGAGTCGGTGCCCGCGGGGTTAAACCACTTCGCACATCAATTGTCCCAGTTTCAAGTCCCAGTTTCAAGTCCCTTCCCTGGTTTGGGCATGCTTTAATGGCAGGGGACACTTGCAGAGCAGCCGGGAATGCCAGGCGCCTGGCTGAGTGCGTCTCAGGCGTGGCACTTGGAAGGCTCTGGGTCCTGGCCCGCAGCACTGCTCCCACAGCCGCGTTTCTGGGACAAGCTGCACACATTCCCGGGTGTCACACGCAGCTCCGTCACGGGGAGACTCCGGGGCAGACTCGATGGAATGCGGGCTTGTTGCTGGGTGACTTTCATCAATGTGACATCCCTCCTGTGCAATTAGAAGTTAAAACAATAAACATCGATGAAAGGAGCTGTTTCCTGCTGCTGAATTTTCCTTCAGGAAACGTGCCAAGACCTGGGTGGGCTACTGGGAGGCTGTCCGCCCTCAGGTTACCCCTGGGTCCTGCAGGACGCCCTCGCACACCTCCTACCTCAGTGGGTCAGGAGGACACTGCACCCGGGTGCCAAGAAGGCACGTCTGATGTGTCCACCTCTTGTCCCCAGGCTTCTGAGCACTCAGTAGGCACTCAGGTATTTGTTCAGTGATGAAACTAATTAACGAACCACATAGATTATTTACAGCTTTAGCATTAAATGTGTGTGCGTGCACTTTGTCTCCCATGACCTGGGAGTTCTCCCAAAAGACAGGTGGGGTGGAGGCGGTGATGGTGGTGGTGACAGTGATGGTGATGGTGACAGTGACGGTGACAGTGATGATGGTGATGATGGTGATGATGGTGATGGTGATTGTGATGGTGGTGATGTGATGGTGATGGTGACGGTGATGATGATGGTTACAGTGACGGTGATGGTGATGATGGTGATGATGGTGATGGTGATTGTGATGGTGATGATGGTGATGGTAGTGATGATGATGGTGATGGTAGTGATGGTGGTGGTGACAGTGATGGTGACAGTGATGATGATGGTGATGGTTAAGACTGCAGCTTATAGTCATCAGTACCGGTGGATTCCCTGGCACAGTTCTAAGCTCTTCACGTGCACTGACTCATGTGATGCTCACAACTGTCGTAAGCAGCATTTTCCTTCTGCAGTTGGGACCCTCTGCAGGCACAGGAAATTGGAGTGACATGTACAGAGTTGCCCAGGCAGAGTGGCAGAGCCAGAATTGGAATCTAGAATGCCTGGACCACAGGTCAGGGTCTCCACATCCATCCTACCTGCTGTTTGGAGGTCTCACCGGGGTATAGGCGACAACACACTGTCACACACACACACACACACACACACATACTCGAAGCAATTAAATAACAACCATAAAACAGTCTGTGGGTCATTAATCATTCCCATGAACGAAGCTGTGGGATGGCAGGGCCACAGCCCACGTTTTAAGTGCCCGTGACACGCCACCCACCACGATGCCTGATCTCATTTTGTGCACCTGCCACCTTTCACAGATGGCGGAGACACTGCATGTTCTGTCACAAGGCGTCTCACCTGCAGCCGGTGAAGCACACACAGGGACGCGTGTCCCCTGCGGAGTGCCAAGCCCACAAGCAGCAGTCCAGCGTGCGGGGAAGCAGCTGGGACGGCCCCACACCTTTGTCACTGAGGCGGGCGCGGCCTGCCTGCACACGCGACCCCACGCTTATGGCACGGGAAGAAGCGCGTGTACAAACACACACGCACACGCACACACACGCGCATGCGCACGCACACACATGCACACACATGCACGCGCGCACACACGCACACACACATGCACGCACACACATGCGTGCACACGCACACACACGCACACACAAATGCACACACACATGCACACTCACACACACATGCATACACACACGTATACACACACACACACACACACACATTTAAAAACAGTGTTGGTTGTGACTTCACGCAGACCCCCTGCACCTACACGGAGCTGAGAGCCCGTGAGTCGCAGCCTGGGCCCTGGGCTGCACCCCGAACGGGCTGGTGCGCACACACACACACGCGATCAGCACTGCGCGGGCGGATGCGACGGGCCCGCACGGAAGGCGCCGGGTGAACCTCGGTGCACGACACCTACCCTGCAGCCTTCACTTTGCGCAGAGAGAGTGTGCAATGTCATCAGCCGTTTTATGTCACATAGAAACGTGTTTTGGCTCCAAGAGCTTCTGCATTGCTCTGATCTGGAGCGACCTCGGCCTTAGAACGAGCCGCCAGCCCCGGCCCCATTGGATGGAAGGTTCAAAACGAAGGCAGACGGCACCCACTCGCAGCGCACTTCCTCTCCGCTGCGTCCCCCGGGGCTTGGTGGGTGCTCTGCACCAGGCCTGGGTGGGGGGGACCCGGGGGACAAGCCAGCATGGGCTCTGAGCCCCCGGAATCCAACCGGGACCTGGCACTGCAAAGGGGGAGGTTCCGAGGGGGCCCCTGGGTCCCTTGGCCAGGTGTGTCCTCCCGCAGCTGCCGTGGACAGGGGCGGGGGTCCTGTGGACCGTGTGGGAGGGTCTGGGAAGCAGTGAGTGGAGGGCACTGCTGTCAGTGTGGGGACCTTGCATCTCCCTCGGGGAGCCCTCGCCCCCATTGTCAGCTGGGGGTCTGAGTGGCACAAACCTGTGCCCCGCCCGTGTCCTGGTGGGCCCCCAAGGGCTAAACAGCATCACCTGGCCCTCGGCCACACAGTGGTCCCTGGGATGGACCTCAGCCCTGGTCAAGGGTTGCTCCCCCAGACCACGGAGGCGCCGACCCTCCTGTCCCCCGTGGGGCGGGGTGACAAGAGAACGTGGGCTTGCTCAGGGCCGTGGACACAGAAGACGCTCTGACGGCGGGAAGCACAGGGACTGCGTTTTTGGTGACAGTAGCTATTACAGATTGAGCTGGAGTTTGGTTTTGTGTCCCTCACAATCCGGACTTAGAACGAAACGGCACGTCGGAGGATGACAGTGACGAAAGGAAGGTGGCCTGACCGTCACTATGAGCTGTCTGCCTGCCCAGTGCTGCGGCCCGGGAGCGCACAGTCTCGTGAGGTCACCTGTCCCTGTCACTCGTGGCTCAGAGTTCGACCAGTGGGAAGCGAGAACATCTCTGAGATTCTGCAAAGAAAGTTGGCAGCTACGTCGCGTGAAGTCACAGGGCGCTGTGGTATCGGGGACGTCTGACAGTTAAGTATGTCAGTGCCCGGCTCTGTCTGAGCAGCAGGCCATCGGCAGAGCTGTTCTGTGGGTCGGGGACCGGGCATCTCTCCACGTGGGCCAGGCAGGCACGGCTGCGGTCACTCAGCTTTGCTGGGGCAGCGGGCACGGCTGTTCCACTAGGACTCCATGTGCAGGGACAGGCAGGCGCGTCGGGCAGACCTCTGTGCCCGGGAAGCCAGCTCCTCCCCTCCCGCCGGCTTGGATCACGCCTGCCCCTCCCAGTGGACATGAGCGCCAGCAGCGTAGCCCTGTGTCCGCCCGTCCGATGGCCGCCTGGGGGGCGCGGAGCCCAGCACGGGACCGTCCCTGGCCCCGAGCTGCGCACCCTGCGGTCTGCGCTGACACTGCCGGGGACAGCTGCCTCCTTCCCTCCGCAGAAGCGCGGGGACACGGACGCAGTCAGGTCTGGCCTGTGTGAGCGGCGGGGCTGTCACAACGGGGCCAATGGACGGAATGGGGCCCTGGTGACAATGGTGGCCACTTGGACTGAGCGGCACGCAAAGGTACGCAAAGCTGTCCCCTGACGCCTCTGTCACTTCACGCTTCTGCGCGGGCCACTCTGAAGTCGTGGTGGCCACCTAACAACTGAGAGTCGCAGATGAAGAGCCTGGTGACCCGGCGCGGGGCTCTGGTCCCCTGTGCCACCGCGTCACACTCCCGGTGTCCCTGTCCTCAGGTAAGAACGTCTGAGTTCACCAGGTGTCCGGGCCGCCCCACCGTGTCCTGAGCGGGTCCTCCCCGAGCACTGCCCCGCGCGGGCGCACGGCAGCGGGCACGGCTGTGGGAACCGTCCAGAGCCCCGCGGTGAGGCCGGCGCCCAGAGGGGGGACGCGAGTCGGGTCCTAACGCGGAGACACACGCGGCCTCCGAGGACGAGCCCCGCCCTCCGCCACGGCCACCGTGCCCCGTGACGAAGGACCACGGCCCTGGACAGCCTCCCTGGACGGGACAACTCGCTGTCTCTCCCAGCGGGGTCGCTGGCTGCGGCTCTGAGATACTCGGAGGCTTAAACTGGACACGATTTCTCTCTGTAACTCCCGACACGGACGTGCCCGCGCCCACGCTCACGTCCCCCGGGGGGGCTCAGGGCCTGCCCCCCGGCCCCCACGCGGGGGAGCCCACACGCTTCGCCGGCCGGAATGGTGCCAGCCCGGGCTCCCGGGGAAAACGCTGGCCTTGGCGGGGTCGCAGCGCGGAGACGCTCCTTCGAGTGTGACATACGGGCTGGGCCGCGGAGACGGGGCGCGTGGGAGCCACCGCGGGGCCGCTGCCAGGGGCGCCCGAGTCCGGAGCGGTGCAGAGGGTGCCAGGCCAGGGCGCCAGCTGGGCCGGCTGCAGGGAAACGGGTTCCTGGGGCTGTGCCCGGGGCGCCGCGGCTAATTGGCTACAGTGTCCGCCTGCAGGCCCAGGCCTCCCGGGGCCGCCCGCGCCCACGGCCATCGGCGGCGGGCGGGGTCGCACGCAGGAGCTGCGGCAATTGAACCGGCGCCGGCTGTTGCGGTGGGCGGGGGTGGGCAGAGCCAGGGCGGCTGCTGGCGGAGGGAGACCCCGCCCACGCCCAACTCCGCCCACGCCCCGCCCTGACCCCGCCCCCGCCCCGCCCCCGCCCAGACACCACCCACGCCCCGACCCCGCCCACGCCCACGCCCAGTTTCGCTCCCGAGGGTCCTGGGCCTGAGTTTATCGAAGCTTCTGTCCGTGGGCAGCCTGCGAGCACACAGCCACGTCGCAGCACGGGGGCCCTGGCCCCACGAGGACCCAGAACACATGGGTGGTGCACCCCCCCCCACCCCCCGCCCCTGTGCCCGTCTCCGCTGTGAGACCCTGGGGAGTGACAGCAGCCCGCGCCTCTGCTTTCTCCTTCCTGACAGGGGATGGCACGCTGGTGCCCACACCCCAAGCCATGGTGACAAGCAAACGCGTGATCAGGTGACATGCCTCGTGCAGTCCCTGGGATGTGGGGTGACTCTGAAAGGTCCCTGGAGAGAGAGGGCAGGTGGGGGAGGATGCACTGGGGACACTGGGGTGGGAGAGGGGCAGGGGAGCACCTCTGGTCCTCGCAGCACTGGGGCTGGGCCTTGTGTCCAGCTCCAGAAACCAACTGCCCAGTGGCAGCCCCCGGCCCCCGAGCCCCCGTGAGTGAGCCTGCCCCGCGTTAGCTGGGGACCTGGGTGCAGGTGGGTGGGGATGTCGCTCTGAGCTCTGGGCTCTTGAAGGGACTGAGGACAGTGTCCTGGTCATGAAGTCCTCGGAGCGGAGGGCCCAGGTGCGCCCCGGTCCCCCTGCCCCCCCGCCGCCTTAGGTACCCTGGAAACCTCTGGCCCTGCTCGAGCCTTAGCATCAAGGACAGGGTCACAAAAGGTGGTGGGATGCCAGCGCCATCCGTCTCATTAGCTCCTCAGAGTATTTCTGAGCCGACAGAGGCCGCATACCTGTGTGTGTCCATGAATGTCACAGCCCTGTGGCCTGGCGTCCAGCTTCCTGTCCAGCCCACAGTAACGCTAACATCGCAGAGGCCAACTGATGGACACGCCTGTGTGCCTGTTCCCGGGGTGACAGGCGCCCAGAGAGCCCTGCAGTGGGTCACTCAGGCAGCTGCGAGGTGGAATGAGCCGGAGCCCGCGGCCGGCAGGTGCTCTCCTGCTCAGAGGGGAGAGGGGGCCGCCCTCCCAAACACCGTGGGGTGCCGGGAACCGCGTTCCAGCACACAGGACCACTTGCACCCCGAGAGCTGGCACCTTCACAGGAGAAGCTGTCGAACCTGTTGGCACCACTGCACCCCGACACGCACCACGGGGAGGGCTCAGCGTCCATCGCAGGCCTCACAGCAAACGCCCACGCCTGGGCCCCCTCCCCTGTCCCCTGGAACCGGAGTCCCGGCCGCGGCCGTCGTGTCCCCACCTGTCACAGGGAGGGCGTCAGGGCACAGGACATACAGGGCTCGCTGCCCAGGCCCCCCGCAGCCCGCCTCCTGGCGCCGGCTGTCCCGTTGCCCTCCGTGTGGTCTCCCCCGCAGGCCCCGGCTCCCCGAAATGAGCAACACAGACCCAGAGCAATGGGGTGCCGGGCCTCCGGGCCCCTCAGGCCCGTGGAATGGAGGCGCGTTTCCTGCGTGTCCGGGAGGTGGCTTTGTGGGGGCACCCCCTGCCCCCCGGCTCTCTGGTCACGGCAGCTTCCCCGTCTGAATTTTAAGGGAGGCGCCTGTGCGTGCGAGTCCAAGGGCACTGACCCTGCGGCCCCGAACACCGTCCGGCGCCCAGCTCGTCAGGGCGGAACGATGGCCTCCTAACGCGGGCTCCCGAGCGACAGGCCCTCCGTTGTCCTCGGCGTCTCGCCCAGCAGCTGCCTTCTGTTCCTCCAGCGCTCATGCAGCCAGCTCCGTGGGGACCTCTTTGTTCCTCGACTAAGCCGCGGGCTGCAGCCGTGCTCAGCACCGACAGGGGACGTGCCAGCTCGGAGGTACTCACGGTTCACCTGGAAAACTGGCCTTGAACCCCTGCGGGGAGACCCCGGAGCCTGCAGTGATGCCGAGGGAAAGGAGCACAGCCCCGCGGAGGCACGTCGGGCAGGCCAGGCGGGAGGCCTTCTGCAGGCGCCCAGCCTGTGCTCCCCAGGGGCCAGTGCCGGGAGGGGCGAAGGCGGCGCCCCGACGGCAGGGGGTACAGAGCACATCACGGGACCGCTGGCAAAACCGGGGCGCAGGCTGCAGATCAGAGTCCAGTGTCGCTGACAAATTTCCTGAATTTGCAGGTGCATTGTGGTTAGGCCAGAGAACTGCTTGTCCTCAGGCAATACCCCCGGGAGTTTTAGGGTTACAGTGTGATGTCTGCAACCGATTGCAAATGGGTCAGGACATACTCGGCGTGTGGACCTCGATGGACGACAGACTGATAGGGAATCATCCACCCTCATCCGCTGGGAGGTAGGTTCCAAGGCCCCCAGACGAGACCTGAACCCACAGACCGCTCCAAGCCCTCCATCTGCTGCGCTTCTTCCTGTGAGACTGTTTCTTATGTGATATTGTGCTTCTTCCTGCGACCCCGCGCCCCTTCCTGCGACCCCGCGCCCCTTCCTGCGACCCCGCGCCCCTTCCTGCGACCCCGCGCCCCTTCCTGCGACCCCGCGCCCCTTCCTGCGACCCCGCGCCCCTTCCTGCGACCCCGCGCCCCTTCCTGCGACCCCGCGCCGCTTCCTGCGACCCCGCGCCGCTTCCTGCGACACCGCGCCGCTTCCTGCGACACCGCGCCGCTTCCCGTGACACTGCGTTTCCTGTGCACACACACATCGCTTCGCTCACAGGACGCACTTTCCGGCTTCTCGTCGGCGTATCCGGATCGCCAGCGTCCCCACCCCTGGCTTCGCGCCCGTTATCAAGTACAATTCACCCGAACGCAGCCTGTGATACAGTCGCTCTGACCACCGAGACGGCTCCTAAGTGACTCACGGGCGGCATCGGCTACAGCGTGGAGACGACGCACGAGGGGACGATTCACGTCCTGGGTGGGACAGCGTGGGACGCCGTGAGATGTCATCAGTTTACCCAGAACGACACGCAATTTAAAACTTAAGAGTTGTTTACTTCTGGAAGTTTCCATCTAACGTTTTCGAGCCACAACTTATATCACTGGTACCTGAAGCTGTGGGAGGGGACACTGTGGGTCAGGGGGCTGCTGTAGAGGCGATGGACAGATGAGAGAGGACAGGTGGACAGGCTGACAGGTATCGGAGCCTGCACGCGTACGTGGGAAAACGTGAACAGGTGAAGAGAACAGAACCACGGAGCTGTTTTTCTGTGTTCACAATTCCTCTCTAAGTTCGACATTATTTCCAAATAAAAGTTAAAAAGGACCGTCACTGTCTGAGCAGGTCACTGTACTTAACCGCCGCAGGTCCCCAGTTACCCAAACACGGACACGGTGAACCTCCTCTGCGGGGAGAAAGGCCGTAACGCACAGCGACACACAGCGGGTGCTGCCTCAGCACCAGCGGGACGGGAAGGACGGGGCCCCAGAGTCCCGGGGGACAGTGGGGTTCGAGGCTAAGAAAGAGGGTCAGGGAGGCCCCAGCGGGAAGGTGATACGTGTGTGGGGAGCGCTTCCGGCAGAAGCAGCGGGGACCCGCTGGAGCGTCAAGTTGGCTATGTCACCTCTGGGAGGACCCTGGTGTCCGGCCCTGTCCACAGCATGACGTCCTCATAGGGAAGGTTCGTCCCATTTTAAAGGGGACTCTGCGGGGTCACTCCTGGGTCTTCTACTCTCGTTAGGTTTCCATCGGCAAGTGTTTATGCACAAGGAAACACGGGTGCTGTTACTGGGTTCTCCCACGGCGACACAAAGCTCCCAAGTCTGTGCGTGCGCGTAGGCCTGACGCCCACTTCCCCGCCGCCTTCCCAGGAGGGGCCCGGCGATGTCCCCCCGGGGGGAGCTCGCAGACCGGGCCGCTGCGCGAGGCTGGTGTCTGTCTGAAACAGGCCACTTCACGAGGGACGCAAGGAGCGACTCTCGGGTGGCAGTGGGGTGGGACTCGGGGGACGGGGAGATGCCGACGCTGAGAGCACAGCATTCAGGACTGAGGTCCCGTGTGTCCCCGCCGTCCCCGGGGCAGGCAGGGTGCTCTGGCCATTAGCAGCACGGTGTGGACGCCATCCAATCCATTCCACGCTTTACTGTTGGGGTGGGGGCTTTTAGCAGACTCTGATGCTGAACCCAGAGCTCCCCCAAATTCGGGCCGGCCCAGAGAGTGACCAAAAATGGAGCTGTCACTGGATCCAGCGACCCTGGCTCTGAACTGAGCCTTTCTCTGGGGTTTCCGTCTTCCGGCCTCTCGGGCGACGACGGGGAAGTTACAAAGTGAGTCGTGGTCCAGGGAGGTGTGTCCCCGCGTGAGTTTTATGGGCGTCCCCTGGACGCCGACGGGCGCTGGGGCCACGTGCAGACCCGGTGGCTCCGAGACAGGCTTCCCGGTGCACGGCCAGTGCAGTGGCCCGGCGCCCGAGGCAGGAAGGCCCGAGGGGCACCGCTGGGAGGTCACGAAGCACCAGGCGCCGACGTCACCTGCGCTCTCGGTGAGGACACCGGCGGGTCTCCACTTTGGAAGACCCAAACGTCACGGAAAGGAGAAACGTCAACTCTGTTCGCTTTCCTGAGGAAGACGCTCACGGTCAAATGTGGAGGCAGATGTGGGGGCGCAGGGGTCACGCCGGTCCCAGTCCTTCTCCGGTCTGGCCCCCGCCCCCCGTGAGGCGGTCCCCTCTCGGGCACAGCGCTGTGACACGGCACCACCCCTGGTGGAATTCACCTGCAGCCACCGGACACGGGGCTCTGAGTGAGACGGGGCTTGGGGGTCAGGCACCGGGGGGGGACACCCCAGCTCTCAGCACAGCGGAGCAGCTGGCTGAGCTCCTCACACCCTCCCCAGGCCACGGTTCCCGGGTCGGCTTGGGCATGAGGGATGACAGTGGGGACAACCCACGAACGGTGGCAGCACACCCCATGGAGGTGGCACCCTCGCCCCAGCTCTGGAGTCCTGGGCCCACAGGGACCTTCCGCGCAGAACTGGAGGCTGATGCCCCAGGCGGGAGCGTCTGCCGTCAGGAACCGGCTGCGGCCGCACCGCTGACCCGGAGCTCGGGGAGGGCGGC
>PVJL010017029.1:0-19321 GCA_004026885.1 Lyroderma lyra | reverse complement strand
GGAGCTCTCTCAGGACCCCGGGTCTAGTGGTGATCAGCAAAGTGGCCTTGGGCAACAGTTTTCTCTTCAGCAGGCTCCCCAGGAGGACAGGCACTGGCTTCTGCTTTTTCCAGTCACCACAAATGTCATGGATGAGTGACTCTGAGGGGACTCTGAGCTCATCAAAACCATCGACGATGACCAGGACTTTCTGTGCCTGAGCTAGGATCTCTGGACCAGGTTTCTGCAAATCTGGGCAGTTCTTAGACATTAACTCTGCAAAAGTGCACGGTCCTTTGTGCTTAAGCTCCTTGCAGCTGAGATAGAAGGTGGAATTCAGTGTCTCTGGGAGGTTGTCCCGTGTCCAGTCCTGCATTACCTTCATTGCCAGTGTGGTTTTCCCCACTCCTGCAGGACCATGCAGCACCACTGTGTATGGAAATGGCCCTGCAAGCATTTCAGGATTATTGAATGGGATCAGCCTCTTATAACTCTGGGTGTAAATATGGATGCTGTCACTGGCTCCAGGCCCAAAGTTTTTCTTCCATGTTTGCAAAATTGTCTTCTTAAATATACTTCCATATTTATCCTGTTTACCTTTAATGATATAAGCTAGGATATAGAATATAGATGGTTATTGATTAGGAGAAAAATACTTTCTGTTAAGTAGGAAAGGCAAAAAAAGGAGAGGTGAGGTATATGAGGAGCCACCTGATACTAAGCTCACTCCAGGAATATATGACACAGACCTGTCTTTTCTCCTTCCAAACCTTCTTTTGTTTCTCCTGGATTTATGATATCTTCTGCCTGTACTTGTGTGAGCTCTGAGAAATAGAAATTAAAGTGAGCTTGTCACAAAAATAGGTTTACTATATATACAATAGAATAGAATATTACTCGGGCATAATTTTTTTTTTTTGAAATCTTACCATTTGCTACAACATGGATAGACCTAGAGGGTATTATGCTAAGTGAAATAAGTCATATAGAAAAAGACAAATACCATATGATTTCACTTATATGTGCAATCTAAAGAACAATATAAACAAACAAACAAAATTGATGGTTGCCAGAGGGTAGGGGAGTTGGGGGACTGGGTGAAAAAGGTGAAGGGGTTAAGAAGTAGAAATTGGTAGTTACAAAACAGTCATGGGGCTGTAAAGTACAGCATAGAGAATATAGTCAATAATATTTTAATAACTATTTATGGTGTCAGATGGGTACTAGACAATTGGGGGGATCACTTTGTAAGTTATATAAATGTCTAATTATCATGTCATACACCTAAACTAATATTGTATGTGAACTGTAATTAAAAAATTAAAAATTAAATTAAAAGAAAAGGATACTTATAAATCTCTAAAAAAATAGGTGTACTTACTTCATCAGAAGTCTGATGATAAAACAGGTTCTAAGGAGCTGAGACTCTAATACAAATTCTTTGTCCATAATTTGTGTTAGGAAGTACAATGGCTGGGTTCATAGAGATGAACAAATAACCACTTGAAACAAGGTATAATGCCTCTGCTCTGTAGAACCATAAGAAATCCTTGCTCTATTGCAACTCAATGTGATTTATTGAAACTACTTGTCTATCATTTCCACTGGACTAGAACAAGTGTCAGGTGACCAGGAAATAGATCTTCATTTCAACCCATTATAATAATATAATAACTTCAACCCATAATGACCTCAACTCATTACAGCTACACAATATTTGAATAAATAAGCAGTGATTTTCCACTTGCCTAAAATACCAGACAGCTCCTAAGTATCTACTCAAGATAAATGAAAACGCTTCTACACAAATACTTACACACAAGTGTTCATGGCAGCATTCTTCAATGCAGTCAAATAGTAGAAACAATTTAAAAGTCCATTCATTGATGAATGGATATACCAAATGTGGTATATCTGTACCTTGGAATACAAGGGCTGTTCGGAAAGTATCCAGCTATGTAACGTGAAAAATGGAGGCATGTATGGCTGAATTTTTTCCCGACAGCCCTTCTATTATTCAGCAATCAAAAGGGATGAATCAGTGATACATGCAACAACATGGACAGATCTCAAAAACATTATGCTAAGTGAAAAAAGACAGACACAAAAGACCACATATATCCAGAAAAGGTAAATCTAGAGAGACAGAAAGTAGATTCCACTGCCTAGAATGGTGGGCAGTGACAAGGGAGCAACTACTTATGGACAGAAGGGATCTTTACTAAAAATTATTAATAGTACAGTTGAAAATGAGTTAAATGGGGAGTTCCCTGGTGGTGTAGTGGCTTAAGGCTTCGGCGCTGGCCCTGGTTCGATTCCCAGCCAGGGAACTACCCACATACCAAAAAGCAAAAAAAAAAAAAAAAAAAAAAAAAAAAGAGTTAAATTTATGATACTTAAATTGTATTTCAATAAAGCTATTAAAAAATTACTACCAGGAATACTTAAGAGAAAGACTAATGTTAAATGACTACCACATCAGTTGAGGCAAGACTTCACCATGATAGCTTGGTGAGGGTCTCAATTTGATATTATTAAAGTTGTATGAGCATCTTAAATTGCAAAATTTAAGAGAAATTCCATATAACATACTCTTATTTTTTTAATGAACTAAATTCTGATTCTTTCCAATGTTCATTTCCCCTTTTATTCTTCCATAGGGAAAGAGGCATTCTCCATGAGGCAATTGGTGATTTTAAATAGTGGAGAAAGTAGTGGTGAAAGATGGAATTCCCCAAATGAGAGGACAGCAAGGAGGGGTATGCTTCCCTTAGGTTATTCCAACATTGGATGTTCTAAGACCAACCTGGCTTTTCTTTTTCTTCTAAATGCTGTTGTATTTCTTCCAGGTGTGCACATTTGGGTTCCTGAGTCTGTGTTGTCCCTTAAGAAAAGGTAGGACATAATGGGCTTGTCACTATGCAAGGATTGAAACCTCTGTTTGGTAGAGAGTAGGACTTCAAGATTGTTCTCAAGTTCAACAACTGGGTCTCAATATATAAGCCCAGATTACATAGCAGGATATTAGGGAGGTGCTGGAGATAAAGTGCAGCAGGCATGATCACAGGCTTACATGTCTTTCAGGCACGTGACTTCCAATGCAGTTCAGAATATATTGAGTAGAATGCCCCCCGTCCCCCATCACTCTTTCCTAAGGGCATCAGAAAACTTTTATGGATTAGTGCCTAGGTTTCAATGGATTAAGTTACTTTGTCCTGGGAAGGAATATAGAAACAGGGTGGCGTTGTAATGGGAGAAGAACTGTATCAGGCTCAACATTGGGTGGTGAAGAGATGAGCCTGTGAAACATCTGCAAAGATATTCAGGAGACAATTGGATATGAGCACCTGAGGTTCAGGAAAAATGCTGGTCTGAAGAAGCCTTTGGAAAGGCTTTAGAATATAAATAGTCAGTAAGACACCAAGCGATGTCAACCAGGACAAAATGATCATATACAAGCTGTAGGATAAAGACAACCATGTCATGAAAGCTGAGAGTCAGATTTTAAAGAAAGAAATCTCCACTTCAATTTTACTTAGAATATTTGATGGAATACCAACTTTGTGGCAGGTGTTATTCTTTAAAGCATTGCCAACTGTCAGATCTAATAGACCATCAACTTACATTTGACATTCAGCTCATCTCTGGAGGACATTTAACATATGTGTGTGTCAATAGTAGTCAGATCATCTGGGCTTTACTTATGAATGGTTGTGCACTCACGTTTCAAGCCATCCACAGTCTACTATTGCCTTGAGCCCAAGGTATAGTTTTAAGGATATTGGGGAGGTCAAGAGAATGTTGAAAAGCACTAACTCAAAAGTTCTTTTGGCTGCAGAGTAAATATTTTCTCTGTGTGGGCCATGCAGTCTGTTGCAGCCATTCTGCCCTTATAGGGGAAAATTAGTCACAGGTCATACAGAAGTGAATGGGTATGTGCTGTGCAAATACAACTTTGATTACACATACCGAAATATCAATTTCATAGGATTTTCTTAGCCCATGATATACTCTTTTGATTTGGTTTCCCTGACCATTTTGAAACATAAACACCATTCTTATCTTGTGGGATGTACAAAAGCACATTGGCATGGTTTGGTTCATGAGCCACACAGCTTGCCATCTGTCAGTCTAACATTTATTTAGCTTATCAAAATGCTCCTCTTTGATTTCTAGTATAAATACTGCCACATTTTAGCTTTCTAGATCCACATGGATGACAGCAGAGATGAGGTCTTATATTTCTTGGCCTTCCTAGTGCTTGGCACCATATCTTATCCTTGAGTTCCAAAATCTCACATAAAAAAAAAAAAAACGGATTGTAAATGAGGTAACTTGCCTAACAATGATGGAGGCTTCTTTTCCTGAAGAGATTTCAAAGCTGCTTCTGAAAAAGAAAAAGGTGGAAGAAATTTGCCCTTTTCAGAGCTGGGCCCTGTAGGTTTATAATTTCATGGTTCTTGATGCTACTTTCAAATTTGTAATCTCCAAAGGCCAGTGAGAGGCTAAACTCTCACCTGTCTATTGAAGACAGGGGACATTAGACTAGAAACAAATCTTTAGCTGGAATAAAACCAGCAATATTTTTTTTAAAGAAAATAAAGTCATAGGATAAGAAGTAGAGCAGTTTTAAATACACTTGAGGAGCAAGAGAGAGAAAAAAATCCTATAGAGCAGTGTTCTCTAGACAAATAACAATACCTGCCAGAAAAGCAAGCTAGCTATGCCATTTAAAAGTTCCTAGTAGCCACATTATAAAAAGTAAAAAGAGGCGCAACTAATTTTCATAATTTTTATGTGGCTCTGTCTAAACTGTTATCACTTCAATGTGTAATCAGTATGAGTTATTAATGAGACAATACACAGAACAATGTATTTAAAAGCTGGCACATATTTTAAGCTTTAGAGCATACCTGAATTTGAGTGAGCCACATTTTAAGTGCTGAATAGCCTCAAGTGGCTACTGTATCAGGCAGTAGAGCCCTAGGCTACATTATCAAACCTTGGGTGCATATAGGTATCACCTAGGTAGCTTTTAAGAAATCCCTAACTAGAGGGAGCCATAGATCAATTAGTTAAATCAGTATCTCCAGCAATAGGATCAGGACATCAGTAATATTTCAAGCTCCCCAGGAAAATTGCCAAGAACAGTGAAAGTTGAGAACAACTGACCTAAAACATGGTTTGCCTTCTCATCACCATATACTTAGGTACTCCTCCCCACTCTCCACACTGGGCGGTGAACTTATTATGCAGCAAGTTGATGATGCACTGCAGAATTGTACACCTGGAACCTATATAATTCTTGCTAACCAATGCCACCCCAATAAGTCTAACAATAAAATAAAATAAAATAAAATGAATGTATTTATATATATATTAAAGAACTTGGTTTGCCACTCGTGGTGATTTTGCCCCCAGGGGGACGACATTTGGCTGTATCTAGAGAATTTCTAGTTGTTACCAGTCAGGGGAATGTGCTGCTAGCATCTAATGAGTAGAGAGGTGCTGGGATGCTAGCCCTGGGTTACGGGGGATAGTTCTAAATATCCTACAATGCACAGGATGTCCCTTCTCTACCCTAAAAGAACCATTTAGCCCCAAATGCTGCTGATCTAAAGGAAGGTAGAGGTTTGAATTTGTGAGTGTATATAAGAGTGTTTATAGACATACTATGTGTGAAGAAAACATAAGTGGGAATTAAAAACAAAATGGAGGGTATATAATAATTTAACATCTTGGAGGGCATATGAAAGAATGGGATCATGAGCATATTTCATAACAACCTTGAACAGAAGGGATGTATGGTGAGGAGCCCAGGGTAGGTATAGGATACCCAGATGACACAGAAATAGCTAGAATATAAGAACCAGGAAAACCACCAACAGATTTCATGAAGGACTAGCTGTTTGTGTTCAGGACAGGTTGACTCTCAAAAACTTAATGTTATTTCTGTGTTTCTCTAACCCTGGAGACTATTACTCCTTCCCCTAGGATGCAATGTAGACTAATTTCTGCTTACCCCTGAGTTCATCCTTCGCTCTCTTAGACAGATCTGTTCGGTTCATTTTATCAAAGCTCTGGATGGTCACCATCTCCACCCAATAGCTGGCACAGCAGTTGGTGAGAATTTCTGCCAGTTGCTTTCCATCAGCCTCTTCTATTGCTGACTGGGGGATGTGCTGTAACTCATCTTTCAGGGAATGTGTCCTCAACAGAGACTTGAAGGTGCTCAACTCATCCTGGTTGAGCTGTTCCAGAAGAGGCTGCATGTCGAAATCCAGCTGTGCAGAAGGTACCATCTTGTCCTATATGTGAGATCTGAGCTTTTGGCATTAAAAAGGACATGGGAAGACAGAGACAGCGAATGAGTACTCCTATCTCAAACACTGGTTGCCTCCGTGCCAGGAACTGGAATATTCTCACTGCCTTACCTGGTACTTTAATAACCAACGCTCAAATAGAGGTAAGATTCACTCAGAACTTTCTTACTTCTTGCCTGGACACAGTGACTCACATTTTGAGAGTCTGGGACCTTTTTGAGAACATGCAAAGCCCCAAGGATAGGCAGGAAGTCCATGCTGATGGAGCCCCTGTACCTAAAGGATCATCTGTTAGTTTTTAGTAAATTTGATGTACAAATGATCTAATGAGACTTATTGACTTTAGCTCTTGATAATAACTTGACATGTAGCTATCTTAGAATGTTTATGAAGCTTGATTACTAAGTGATATTGAGTTGAAAATACCTTAACAGATACTCACTAAGCGGTTGAGTGTATGCCTTCTCAATTTACTGTTACTTAGAGTCACTTCTTGACCTCAACAGACCTGGGTTTGAAATCCTATGCATTTAACATTGAATGTTTAAGCCAAGGGTCCTAAACCTGAATTTCCAGTTGTAAAACCTGTATGTCATCACTCACCTCATTCAGTTGCTGTGGGCATTCATTTTTTTTCCCCCAAATAAAAGATCCCACTGAATGTTAGGAATAATTTTAGAACTGAAGTGACAGCTTTAAAGAGGGGCAAGAGCCCTGCCCAATTGGGGTTTACACTGAATTTGAGTACATTTATGGGGTTTGGAGAGAAGCAGACATTTTGCAAATAAACCCAAATGGGAGCAAGCGTATTAAAAATACAAGAACAAGATGATATAAAGAAAATGAGGGTTATTTTGCACCTTGTGGCCATTGACATTTTCTCAGAGGAAATATTATTTCAATGGAAAACATGAGGAGTAGAGGCCATCAGCTGTGGATTGGTGGGGGATAAAAATTCTAAGCAGAATGAACAGGCATTAATTATAAAGGTCCAGAGCTGAAATGAATTCAGCATGTTTGAGGTAAAGGACAGAGGTGTGTATTAACTGCAGGAGAAGCACACAAGATCAGACCCATATATCCTAGGATCAGACATCCTTTCATGAAGTAGTTGCAGGTTAAATTAGAATTTTTAATCTATATCCATAAGCACTTTCTCTCACTGCTCAGTGAGAATGGAGACACACACCAAGGAGTATTTAAAACATTTTTGTCATGACACTTGTTGAAGACAGTGAGAAGAATTTGTTGGCGAGGGTCTCCTGCACTAGAAGAGAGAGATCCAGCTCAACTCCCAATACAATTAAGTACAAGTGTAGATTAAGAGCCAAGGAGCAGGGTTGGGAGGTGTCAGTGCTAGGAAAGTTACTAAGAGAAAATGCCAAGCTAAGGGGATTCTTGCTAGATCCACTCAACAGGATTTTTGCTGAGAGCAGGTTGGGGTGATCAGTGATTATATATCACCTGGGGGATGATGACTTTGATCAGATGTTGAGGATGATCAGATACTAAGGGTAGAAGATTTTTTGCTAAACTGACTCAGTAGGATTCTTGCTCAAACTGGAGAGAGTCAAGAAGAGAGGTCATAGTCTAGTGAAAAAGAGGACTCAGGATGCTGACTGAAGTTTGGTCAAGGAAAGCATCTTTGTCAGTGCCTACTTAGGATTCTGAATTCTTCCAGGTGACTGCAATCAGCCCTTTAGACCTGCTTATTTAATCCTTACACTATTCCCAAATGTTGTATTCTCTCTATTTCAGATATTGATACTGAGACACATGAGAAGTTAGATAGATCATCCAAACCTATATGGCCACAAAGAGGTAGAGCTCTGTGTCCATGTTTTAATTAATCACTCCACCATGATGGTCATTTGATCTCGAGGTTAGTTGTGGAGAACTAATTGAATTCAGGTTACACCTTTTGAAAGAAAGAAATAGTTTTTGATTGACTGGACATGGAGTCTCATGTTATATACAAAAGCTAACTCAAAATGGACCAAAGACCTAAATGTAAGAGGAAAAAAATCATCTGACATTTTAAGGTATCCATGAGCCACCTAACATTTGTATGTAGGCTTAAGAGAAAGGACATTTTTCTAATAAGTGTTTCTTCTCATATTAACAGAGGCAACTGTAATCCTCTCTTCCCATTCCTTTCCTCAAAAGGTGAAGAACCACTACCTGAGATCCTCAATGCCTTGATATATGTTTTAAATTTATAGCGTCCTCTTGGACCAATGATATCCTCAAATTTGACATCAGGTCACATTTATTAGTAGATTTAATATTTGTCCTCTTTTTAAGAGATAATGGCAACCCCATCCCCAGGGCCATTGCTATGCTAATTAGGTGTTAAGCATATCATTTAGCTCCTGTTGAAAGGGTTGAATGAGGACATTTGTAAAGGTGATCCTTTAAAACACAGAGAAGGGAAATTTAAAGAGGTTGAGTGATAGCCCATTCTCATCCTATAGTGAAATGTGGAAGCCAATATTCCAATCAAAGTCAGTCTTATTCTAGAACTTGTGTTCTCAATTCCTCTGCTAATTGATTCAAATAGACACCATCCTAACACCCCCAGGCTATGCTAAAATAAGGACATTTCAGAAGAGACAAATCAACTGATTAAACACAGAATAAGGTATTCTGTTAAACTAGGAGACAGATTAAGTAAAATGTGTCAAAACCTGATGAGTTTTCAAGACTGATGATCATTCCTTATACGATACTTAGTGTATAATTACAGTGGAAAAGAGAGAAGTCATATATGCTATGTGATTATAATTGCAGCAGTGAAAACAATCGTACATGGAAATAGTATATATACACCCAAATGTTTAGCGGTTGTATTTACATGGCAATGCAACTAGAGATTCTTATTACTAGTCTTGACCTCCCTGTCTTTAATTAGCAGGGATTTTATTTGTATGAGGACATATTTAATAGAAAAATAATTCAACTACATTATACAGACCTGTCAGAGAAGGACCAAAACTATCCTTTGTATTTAGCACACAACTTAAGAAGAGCAATTTCAGGAGAATGGCAGGATAAGAAGCTAGGTTGAGAAAGACAAAAACATGTATAAGATGTCTTTACTTGGAGGCATAGTCATAAAATGCTACTTCTAGAAACTCAGCTAATAAGAGAGAAATTAGAGATTAGATACCAGTTTTAGAAAAGTCGGAAGTTTAGATACCAGCTTCATATGGCAACACGTTAGCCCATTGACTGCTGAGGGCCTTTACCCTTAACACTTTGTGAATACCATGAGGTGTTTACACACAAAACATACTATTCTATGTATTGTTCTCATTGGGGTTAAGTTGATCCAATGTACATTCATGTTCCAGTTACCTTAGGAAACTAAGTTTTAGCAGGAGAAAACAAAAAGCTGTTCAAAGTTGTAGAAGGAGTCATTGGCAGAGCCTTCCCTCCGAGACCTTTCCATCTTTTCACAAAGGGGAGTTTGGCTTGAAACCTCAGTAATCCTTCCAAGGTTTTACATCCAAACATTCAAAGAAAAGGAAATATATATATATATTTTGTAGAGACTTAACAGTTGAATGAAGGAGATAGAGAAATGGAGTGCAGAAGAAAAGAAGCAGCAATGTTACTCACCTCTCCATCGCCTGGATCGACTCTCTAGCTAAGAGTGCTGAGGGTTTGGAAAAGCTCCTATAGAGAGCCTCTTTCTGCTCAAGCTCTGTGATTGGTCCATGGGACCCAAATCCACTGCCGAGAACTTCCTGCATCTGCCACAGTTACTGATGGAGCCCATCTCTTCATTTTGAGCATGATATCTCCCTAAACCAGTAGTTTTCAAACTTGGCTGCATGTTACATTCATCTGTCTAGAGCATCGATTCAAAGTATCAATGCCCAGACATTCTGATTTCTAGGTTAGGTGGGGGCTGCCCTGACCTTGGGGTTCAAAGATACCCACATGACTGTAATTGTAGTTAAGCTTGATAACCACTGCTTAGATACTTCAGTTGTGATTCAGTTCAGTTGTGATTAGTTGCCTCTTTCTATCATACAGATATTTTAAAATCCATCAAGAGCCAAGTTCATCATATTTTCACTGACAATATTAATTTTTGTAGATATATTAAAAGAACTTCAAATTTCTGGATTTTGAAGTTCTTTTCTTAAAATTTGTTTTTATTGTTAGACTTATTGGGGTGACATCTGTTAGCAAGAATTACATAGGTTTCAGGCATACAATTCTACAGTGCATTGTCAACTTGTTGTATAATAAGTTCACCACCTAATGTGACTTCTCTTTCCATCACCATTGAAGTTCTTTTTAAGTTTTAGAACCAATATTTATATCCACATCTCTTTCTTTCTCTCTCTCATCTATCTATCTGCTCAAACTTGGAGAGTCTCTAGACCAAGCTAATATACTATAAAATAAATTGAATACAGTAAAATAGTTTAATACAATAAAATAATTTAATTTACAGAGTCCAGAGAGGGATTAAGTACAAATTGGTAGTTACAAAATAGTCATGGGAATGTATAGTACAGTATAGGGAATATAATCAATAATATTGTAATAACTATATATGGTGTCATATAGGTACTATATTAATCAGGGTGATCACTTCATAAATTATATAAATGTCTAATCACTACGCTATACACCTGAGGCCAATATAGAATAATATTGAATGTCAACTGTAATTGAAAAATAAAAAACTAATACAAATCTAAAAAATACTATAAAATAATTTTTTTAATTACTCCTTTTTTCTATTTAAACATGTTGAACATTTGCTCTATGCTAAGCAGAGTGGTAGGCATGGAATTTGCAGTTAGTGAAGGAAATAGAAATAAAATCATTACAATTGTGATTTGTATTATAAAAAAATATTAAGAGTAAAGAAAGCATGAGGCAGGAGAGTTAACTACTGTGAGAGCTCAAGGGATGTTCCCCCAGGAGTCAACATCTAAACAGAGTCATAAAGACTGAGTAGAAATTAATTAGGCTAAGAGGTGTAGGTAAATAGTTCTAGTCAGAGGAACAAAGGCCATTAAAAACATTCAAATTTAAAGTAGAATTAGGAAATATTTAATTTTTTAAAAAAATTTAATGTGTAACATTTAAACTTAACCTACATAATTTGCCATTACTCAGCCCTCCTCTTATAGGCTCATCTACAAGGTGGCTCATAAGTCGATATATAGTATAGTTTATAGTTTGCACTGTGACACATAGTATGCCATGAATTCTGGTCTGTTGTGATGAATTTCATTTTTTCAACTGTAAACCTCCTTTAGGGCTACCTTGTATAGTTTGGATTTTAAATGTTTAGTTTTTTAAAAGAAAATAATGAGACCGTAGCCTCTATATTATTTTCTATTTATATGCCATTGCTTAGATAACAAAACAAATAAATGTCCATGTAGAAATAATGGTTTAGAACACAGAATAAAATTCTGAATAATCATGTTTGTAGAATATATTGTTAGGTACTACAATTTCAAAATTTTTTATAGTCCCCTAGAATATTTTCCATTTAAATATATGTAAAGAACTCTCTCTAGTTTTTTAAATGTGTGCTTTGTGGTAATTGCCATACATTTACAACGAGATAACTTTTTTATATTAACAAAATGCATAAAATTTATTATTATTATTTTTAAAATTTATGTTTATTGTTAGACTTATTGGGGTGACATCTGTTAGCAAGGATTACATAGGTCTCAGGCATACAATTCTACAGTGCATTGTCAACTTGTTGTATAATAAGTTCACCACCTAATGTGACTTCTCTTTCCATCACCTTATATTTAGCTTCCCCCCTCCTCTCCCACCCCCTCCCCTTTCTCTAATCCCATCACCACTTGTCCCCAAATAAACATTAAACTATTGATTGTGTCCATGGGTTATTTGTTTGTTTGTTCATTTCTTTTTTTCTTTCTTGCTTTCAGTTTTACATTCCATATATGAGTGAAGTCATACAGTTTTTTATTTTTTCTGTCTGGCTTATTTTGCTCAGCACTATAAAATAATTTAGTACAGTAAGTATGTAATATAAGCTACATATGCAATTTTAAATTTTGTAATAGCTGATTCCCAACGGTCTTATCTCTTTTCACATTTCTCCCCTACTTGGTGCTCAATCCAAGCCAAGTTCTATGGTTCTTAACACTCAGGGCAATACACTTTTACAGTGTCTTTTTATCAAAAGAGATGGCATGCTTTTAATTTTATTTTTAAAATGATTGCTGTACATAATTAAGCTGTATGAGATGACTATTGTTAATAATACTGTATTAAATACTGAGATTGTATCATCTCTCTGTGTTTTCACATCCGCAGATCCTTTGGTGTGGTTTGTGTGCTGGTTTCCTTCATCTGTTAATTCCTATGGCCAAGTTATTATTGCTGGATAACTTGACCAACTGCACTGTTACAAAATATTCTGTCTACCTAACTTTTTTCACCCATTAGACCAGGGGCTGGCAAATGTTTTCTGTAAATGGCCAAATAGTAAATATTTCAGCCTTTGTGAACGATGGTTTGCTTTCTCAAAGACTCAACTTTTCCCTGTAGTGAAAGAGACAATATGTAAATGTCTGTGCTTGTGTTCCAATGAAACTTTATTTACAAAAAAGCAGTTGATGGGCCAGATTTGGCCTGTGGACTGTAATTTGCCAATCCCTTGTCTAGTGTGAGGGTTGGCAAAACTGCTGGCTGAGTGTCAGTCTTCTTTTTCTGTAAATAAAGTTTACTGAAACATGTTCATTTACATATCAACAGTTTGCTCACTTCTGCACTAACTTTCTGATTGTCAACCTCAGCTGTTCATTGGCTTAACCTGGGTAACTTCAGGGAATTTTACTGCTGGGGTCACATTCTAAGAGATGGTACACAGGATTAAAAAAATTGTTTACTTGATTCAAATATGTAACCCAGCTTGAAAATCATGCACTAGAGTCATAACTCTTAAGTTGTTGTTTCTCAATTATCTGTATTAGAAATAACTAAGTATTTTACAAATAGTACTCTTTTCTGAATACTGTCTTTGGCTGGGTGAAGCCATTGAATCAGTCTTTAATCCATCTCCCTCCGAATAATTCTAGCTAAAGTTTGGGAACCATTGCACTTGACTAGGGGTTGGCAAATGTTTTCTGTCAAGGGCCAAGGATTAAATACTTTGGGCTTTGTGGGTTACCTGTTCTCTGTAGCAACTCTGCCATTGTTTCTTTACATCTAGGTTCACACACCTTTGAAATAAGCATAACTATTCTCGAGAGAGTACAGAAACTTAACTCTCCTATAATTCAGTCTCTGTCTTGCTTCCTTCCACCTCCATGTAATCTTCCTTATTTCCCTTCTTAATCTCAAATGCATAAAAGAAGTCGCAAAACTGTCATTCTTGGGAGCATTTGAGATCCTGCTTTCTGGCTATTGTCATCAATCAGTTCTGGCTCAAATAAACTCATTTCTGTCCAGGTTTGGATGTTTCTTACATTGGCATTATGTATATTTTACCATTAAAAAAGTGTAAAAATGTAAAAATGTAAAATGTAAAAGCATGTCACGTGCCAGATTTGGCCTGTGGCTGATAATTTGCTGACTCCTGCACTAGACAACACATTTTTGACAAGAGGAATGGCTTCAGGACATTTTCTGTGTGCCTAGGCTCAAACATAAAACTTGGCACCCAAGAGGATTTAAGTATATTTGTTTAATTGATGAAAACTTACAAAAAATCACTCTATTACTTTCCCAATAACTTTGGAGGGTCTTGAAAATTGCTGGGCAATTATAGTAGAGATTACTCGTATGCAACAGACTGAGTGATAATCTTGAGGTCTCCGGATTCAGGGGGCAGCAGGGACTTGTGAGTAACATGGGTGCCCTCAGCCTGCCTGATGGCCTCAGGTTTAGAAGCAGTGATTCTAGAGTGGAGATCTTCTAGTAGGCAGCTCTAAGTTCTGCCCAAATGCATGGCTTATCTTAGGGCGAGTGTTGCATACTCGCGGGTCTGGGTCTGCCTGGGCCAGGAGGGTGTGGCAGCTGTCTCTTGGGTGGGGACACTGCAGGTCACCTGGGAATAGGTGACCTCCTTTGGGTCTATAGCTTCAGAGCCCTGAGGAAGAAAAGGAGAAGATGCAATAGTGGTGTGATGTGGGGGGCCACGGGGTTGTTGAGAGGCATAGTAGGGAGGAAAATTCTTACCTGTCCATCAATTGATTCAGCTGTCTCTGGCTGGCTGTCTATCTTGGTAGCATCTAGAGGGAAGAGGAAGTTGTTAGTTAGGGGCTGTATATTTGAGCTCTCCACCTCTAATTCGTATGCTGAAACCCTAACCCCCAATGTGATGGTATTGGGAGGTGATGGTTCTGGTGGATGATTAGGTTTAGAGGAGGTCACAGGGTGGATTTCTCATAATGGGATTAGTGTCCTTCTAAGAACAGACCAGAGCTCCAGCTCTATCTCTCTGCCACACTAGGAACCAAATTGCTAGCACCTTCATCATGGACCTCCCAGCTTCCAGAATTGTGAGAAATGAATGTTGTTTGAGATGCTTGGTCTGTGGTTTTCTGTTACAACAGCTGGAATGGACTAAGATACAGGTGGTCATATTCACTGAGGCTGTTCCAGATTTTCCCAGCCCCATCTTCTGATTTCACAGATAGGAGCCTGGGCTCAGGAAGTTACAGCAATCAGAGCTTGAGTCAGCAAACCAGCTCATGCCTCCTTGCCTCTGGGCTCCCTCACACCCCTTTCCTGCCCCCGGCAAATGCTGCTCCTAAGACTTCAACCACCAGGGTCTCTCTGCCCAGGCTTCTTTCCCGCTCTCAAGGACATACTGTTTTTGGCTTTGGGATGCCGGAGGATGAAGAAGAGGAGGAGGAGGAGGAGGAGAAGTGTGATGGCCACTGTGAAGCCAATCAGAAAAGGCTGGTGTTTCTGGGTTTTGTTGTGTGGCGGGACTGCAAAGGAAGAAATAGTGTTGGAGCAGCTGCCCTTTATAAAGTACCCTTGCACAAGGCACAGTTTCTGTGTCCTCTTCCAGACCCTATCACAATCTCAAATTGTTGACTCCTGTAAACAATAATATAAACACAGCCACTTTAAAATGGAACTGGAGCTGCTGTTCTAGAGGAACTGCTTTGCACGTCTTATGCCTCAAACCTTTGGAATGTTGAAAGAGGGCAAATTAACCTTTGGACTGGAACTAAAGCAAGCTTGTGTCCCAAAGAATTATTTGCAAAAACAATAAGAAAGCAGATACGATTAGTGGAGTTATGATTACTGCACTGAACATTAAAAACTCTTTGGAATTAACATTACTCTGTTATCTTCACCAAAGGAAATGCCTTCTTCTATTAATGTGCTTGTTCCTCTTCCCTATAATTACCCCTTGCCTTTGTCTTCTAATCAGAATATTATTTGGGATTCTGCCTGAATTAATGGTTCCCATATAGCTATTTTCATTAATCTCAATAAATGCTTGTTTGCCTCTCACTTTAAAAGGACTTTTATTTTTAGATTATCACCCCATATTTTAGAAAAGGGGAATGAGCTTTGACCATCTCATGTGCTTGGTTCATGAAGTCATGATTAAGGAAGAACTTGGAAGTAGAAATTTGTATCAATATAGAGATCAGCTGTTTTTGTGTAGCCCCCACACTTAGGTTGGATTTTGCATTTTTAAACTATTGACACAAATTGAGAAGAATAACATTTTGTGACACATGCAGACAAACTGAAACCCAAACCTCAGTGCCCATACATTACATTTTGTGGGAACATAGCCCTGCTCACGCACTTCCGTATGTTGTCTGTGGGGCTTCTGTGTTGCAACATCAGAACTGAGTAGTTGCAAAAGAGACCAGAAGTCCACGAAGCCCAAAACATTTACATTCTGGCCCATTACAGAAAATACTTGCCAACCCCTGAGATAGAGGGAGAACATCTCAAGAAAGGGCCAGTGGAGATGAATTAAGAGTGTAAAGATAGCGAAGAGCTCACTTCAAGAATTAAGCTGTTATGAAATAGGCTCATAGATATGGAGAACAAATTGATGGTTGCCATTGGGAGGGGAGATGGGGGCTGGGTGAAAAGAGGAAGAGATTAAGAAGTACAAACTATCAGTTATAAAATAGTCACAGAAATGTAAAGCACCGCATAGGGAATATACAGTAGACTCTCAGTTAGCCAGCACCCCTGGGGATTAGTAAATGCCAGATAAATGTACCTGGACCTCTCAAGCTTGAGCGTGCTGGTTGCTTGAGTTCCAGTTAACTGAGAGTCTATTATAGTCAATAATATTTTAATAACTATGTATAATGCCAGATAGGTACTAGATTTATCTGGGGGATTACTTTGTAAATTATATTAATGTCTAACCACTATGCTGTACACCTGAAACTAATATAAAATAATACCGAATATCAACTGTAATTGAAAACAACCATGGGCAAAACAAAACAAAACAATTCAGCTGTTATATCATAATTTGTAGGAAAAGTATGCACTTGCATCATGCAAAAGCAGCCGCAAACAACACTATACATAAATAATTCATTATGTGTTGGCTAGATTCCAATAACACTATTTTTTTAAAATTCATTTTTATTGTTAGACTTATTGGGGTGACATCTGTTAGCAAGGATTACATAGGCCTCAGGCATACAATTCTACAGTGCATTGTCAGCTTGTTGTATAATAAGTTCACCACCTAATGTGACTTCTCTTTCCATCATCTTATATTTAACTTCCCCTTACTCCTCTTCCACCCCCTCCCCTTTCTCCCCTCCCTAACCCACTCGTCCCCAAATAAACATTAAACTATTGATTGTGTCCTTGGGTTATTTGTTTGTTCATTTCTTTTTTCTTTGCTTTCAGTTTTATATTCCGCATATGAGTGAAGTCGTACAGTTCTTTGTTTTTTCTGTCTGGCTTATTTCACTAAGCATGATGATCTCCAGGTCCATCCATTTGGTTGCAAATGGCAGTATTTCATCTTTTCTTACAGCTGAGTAATATTCCATTGTGTGTATGTACCACAGCTTCTTTATCCAGTCATCTGTCGCAGGGTACTTTGGTTGTTTCCATGTTTTGGCCACCGTGAACAGAGCTGCGATGAACATTGGGGTACATAAGTCTTTGCGGACAAAGGTTTTCAAGTCTTTTGGGTAGATCCCCAGAAGTGGGATTGCTGGGTCATATAGTAGCTCCACTCCCAATTATCTGAGGAAGCTCCACACTGCCTTCCACAGTGGTTGTACCAGTTTGCATCCCACCAGCAGTGTACCAGAGTTCCTTTTTCCCCACACCCTCTCCAGCATTTGTTATTCCTTGTCTTGTGGATAACAGCCATTCTCACAGGTGTGAGGTGGTATCTCATTGTGGTTTTGATTTGCATTTCCCTGATAGCTAGTGAGGATGAGCATTTTTTCATATGTCTGCTGGCCATTTGTATTTCTTCATGGGAGAAGTGTCTGTTTAGTTCTTCTGCCCACTTTTCAATTGGGTTGTTTGTTTTTTTGTTGTTAAGTCTTATTAGTTCTCTATATATTTTAGATATTAGACCTTTATCTGATGTGTTATTTGCAAATATTTTCTCCCATTCAGTTGGCCGTCTCTTTTCCTTGTTGATGGTTTCTTTTGCTGTGCAGAAGCTTTTTAGTTTGATATAGTCCCATTCATTTATTTTTGCTTTTACTTCCCTTGCCTTTTTTTAAAAAATTCATTTTTATTGTTAGACTTATTGGGGTGACATCTGTTAGCAAGGATTACATAGGCCTCAGGCATACAACTCCACAGTGCATTGTCAACTTGTATAATAAGTTCATCACCTAATGTGACTTCTTTTTCCATCACCATATATTTAGCTCCCCCTCCCTCCTCTTCCACCCCCTCCCCCTTCTCCATTCCCTGTATTCATCACTTCTGACTGGTTCTTTTTTATGGATTCTATGTCTTTTTTATGCTTTCTTTCTCTTTGTTAAAGTTCTCATTAAGTTCCTTGAGCATCCATTTTTTATGAATAACCAGTATTTTGAACTCTGTGTCTGGTAGGTGTTTGCCTCTATTTTGTTTAGTTCTTTTTCTGGAATATTTTCTTGTTCTTTCATTTATGATGCAGTCCTTTTTTCCCTCATTTTGGCTGCCTCTCTGTGTTTGTTTCTATGTATTATGTAGATCTGCTAAGTCTCCCAGTCTTGTGAGGTGGCCTTATGTAGTAGGTGCTCTGTGGGGCCCAGTGGCACAGTCTCCCTGGTCATCTGCGCTGGAGTGTTCTTGTGTGGAACATGGAAAGACATTCCATGTTCATGAATTAAAAGAATCAACATAGTTAAAATGGTCATATTACCCAACGCAATATATAGATTTAATGTAATTCCCATCAAATTCCCAATCCTTTTATCTATCTTTCAAGAAATAGATAAAAGAATCATTAAATTGGTATGGAACTACAAAAGATCTCAGATTGCCAAAGCAGTCCTATGTGAAAAGAATAAGGCTGGAGGCATCACATTTCCCAATTTTAATCCATGCTACAAAGTGTAAATAATCAAGATAGCATGGTATTGGCAAAAAATCAGACATACAGATGAATGAAATAGAATAAAAAAAAACAACCCAGAAATAAACCCACAAATATATGGACTAATAATTTTTGACAACGGAACTACACACACACACACACACACACACACACACACACACACACAATGGGGAAAATAAATCCTCTTTGGTAAATAGTGCTGGGAAAATTGGAAAACCATGGGAGTGCAAACTGGTACTGTGGAAGGCAGTGTGGAGGTCCCTCAGAAAATTGGGAATGGAGCTACCATTTGACCCAGCAATCCCCCTTCTGGGGATCTACCCAAAGAACTTGAAAACCTTTGTCCGCAAAGACTTGTGTACCCCAATGTTCATCGCAGCGCTGTTCACAGTGGCCAAAACATGGAAACAACCAAAGGTCCCTGCGACAGATGACTGGATAAAGAAGCTGTGGTACATACACACAATGGAATGTTACTCAG
>PVJL010017028.1:0-19344 GCA_004026885.1 Lyroderma lyra | reverse complement strand
TGGAGGGACACAGCCCCACGAGGGCAGGGCCGGCAGCGCAGGCCTGGATCCGATGGCCGATGGTCGGACCAGACTTCCTGTCGCCTCGACCCGCATAACTACCACCAGCGGGAGGGACACGGGGGCGTAGGGCAGGGCCCAGTCGGGGCCTGGGTGAGGTCCTGCTAACCGATGAGGAAATGCTCTGAGGCCTTGGCCGTGGGGCTCCGGGGGGCTCCCTGTGGCTGGGGGTGCAGGCCTCCGGGCACAGGGGTGAGAGGGACACACTTGTGAGGACGGCCCAGCCTCGTGCAGGTGGGGTACAGGGTGCCCGGCACAGCGAGGGCGGGCGGTCAGGCATGCCCGCAGGCAGGGGCCCACGCCTGAATGTGGCTGCTTCCTGACCTGCAGCCCTCCAGGGAACCCATTTGTCATGTAAATGACCCCTCTGGGGGCCCTGCCAGCCTCCAGAGCAGGTTCCAGAGCTGTCCCCGGTCCAAGGTGGGGCCTGGGCTCCAGCCTGGTACCCTGCTGGGGAGGGGGGCAGCCTCCTTTCCTCAGCCACTTCCAGGGCGCTGAGCCAAGAAAGAAGGTGCTCTGTGTCCACCCCACCCGGCAGGGCCAGGACACAGCCCCCAGCCCTGGAGTCGAGCCTGCCAGGCTGTCCCCCCACAGGGCTGTCCCCTGCCCGTCTAGAGCACAGGCCAGGTGTCCAGGTGAGGCAGGGCTGCTGGGGCTGGGCCTCGGGCCAGGGGCTTTGGCCTCCAAGTCCAGGCGCCACGTGCGGCCAGGGTGGCCGGGCCCTGGGACCCCAGCTGAGTGACAGAGCCCACAGCCCTCCTCTGAGAAAGGCCCGGCCAGGACTGGGGGACCTCGGGAACACCCGGCCTGGTGGAGTGGCCCACACCGGGGTGGGAGCCCAGTGGGGCGAGCGGTGTGGCGCCTGGGCCACAGGCAGGGACCACGGCTCCCAGGCCGGCGGCCGCCCTCCCTGCGCCCAGCGCCAAGGCTGGCCCGTCCCAGGACACGGTGTGCACAGGGCGTGTGTTTGCTCAGGGTGCCTGGCCGCAGGACAAGGGCTCATTGTGTCCCCGGGTGCCCCCGCCCCTTGACCCCGGTCCACACGGTCCCCGTGGCTCACGGCCCACCTCTGCAGCCCCCACCCATGCCCACACCTCCAGCTCTCTCCGGCCACCTGGGCTCCCACCCTCGCCACCCCACCGCCCGGCCTGCGTCCCCATTGCCTGTACCCGGACACCCTGCAACCCCCCCGCCCTCTGGGCCCCCGGGGCGGGGACCCTCCCCACCAACCACCCCAGGCAGGCCAGAGGCGTGTGCAGAGCAGAGCCCCGTGGGCCACAGGGACACGTTTGCCGTTGCGTGTGGGGGACTGGGAGGCGGGCAGTGAGCAGCAGGGATGTGGTCGGGGTGGTGTCGTCCGGGGTCAAGGGGGGAGCCCCGAATTGCCTGGGTGGGTCCGAGTGTCCTGGGCAGTCTGGTCAGGGGGCCGCACTGCTGCCCACGGGTGGCCGTGGCCCAGCCACACTGGTCTGGGGAGGAGGTCTGCGGGAGAGGCCAGTCACAGGCCGGTCACAGCCCTGTGTCCAGGCTGCTGGACTTCCCGGTAGACAGTGGGCTACAGGCAGGCACCTGCGCCCTGCCGGGGACACTGATGCTCAGGCCTGCTGGTCAGGCAGCACATGGGCCTCTGGGCCGCGCACACGGGGCCGCCTGGGGCTGCGGGGGCCCCTCCGAGTCCTGACTCAGCCCCACGGGGCCCTCAGGCATCCTCACGCCCAAGTCCTCATGCACACCCAGATGGTGGGGAGGGAGTCAGAGGAAGTGAAGAGAGGCACCCACGGCTGCGGTGACCCGATGGCTCCAGTGACAGGCGGGGCAGGTGTCACCATCCACCACATGGACACCGGGAGCCGGGTGGGACGTGGGGGCCAGGCTGTGTTGCTGATGAGTCATGTGACGGCACGTGGCTGGGGCCCCTGGTGACTCGGGGCCTGTGGAAGCCCCGTCCAGGCCCCCCGGGCTGAGGGCAAATCGCAGCCGGTGGGCATCCGGGGTCTCCACAGCCTCGTCTGGCCCCACCCCACCCCCCAATGGCTCCTGCAGGGGCCGCAGGTGGGCAGTGCTGCCCGCTCACAGGTGGGAAGATGAGTCTGGGCCCTGGGGGAGGGGCCCTGCACAAGCCTAAGCCGACCCAGTAGAACCGGTCTGACCAGGTCCGTGCCTGCGTGTGTGCCTGTGTGTGTGTGCGTGTGTGTGTGTGTGCGCGTGCGTGTACCTGCGTGTGTGCATGTGTGTGTGCATGTGTGTGCGTGCGTGTGTGTGCATGTGCGTGTACCTGCGTGCGTGTGCGTGTGTGCGTGTGCGTGTGCGTGCCTGTGTGTGTGTGCGTGTGCGTGTGTGTGCGTGTGCCTGTGTGTGTGTGCGCGTGTGCGTGCGTGTGTGCGCGTGTGCGTGTGCGCCTGCAGGTGCATGTAGACAGGGACCTGGCCAGGAGGCAGGCCAAGAGCGGTTACAGCCTGCGTGACGACAGCGCCCTGGGGCACCTGCCGGCTGGGGGTGGCAGGGCCGGGACCAGCGGAGAGGCCTGCCCGCTGGGGCGCTGGGTGGCGGATGGGCAGACACGCAGATGGGGACACGGGAGGCCAGCTCCGTGGGCCCGCCCGGCCCTGCCCACCCCTCCCGCAGTGCCCTCCGAGCCTGCCTTGCTCCAGCCGCCCTGGGCCACGGCGGCCCCCACACTGAGGGCTCCCCGCCCAGGCAGGTGGCTGAGTCACCTGCACAGGGAGCCCCGGGATCCCAGCTGGCAGGACTGCAGGACGCTGGCAGCTGCCCGGCCCAACCCTGCCCCCAGCGTGGCCCTGCCGCCCACACCAGCTGGCCCAGCGTGTCCCCCCTCCTCTGAGACTCGCTCGTCCGGGCGCTCCTGGCCTGGCCGATGCACACCCTCCACTCCGCTCTGGACCCCCTTCGCCCCTTCTCCCCCTTCTTGACCCCAAGTCCTCCCCATGAAAGACCCCGACCTCCGTCCTGATGCTGCCTTGGGAGGGGAGCTGCGTGGGGCCCCCCTTTTCTACGCAGGCCTGGCCTCCCTCCCACTCCCCGCAGCCCGGCCTGGGGACCCAAGCCTCAGTTTCCCCATCTTTAAACAAGGCTCGGGAGGAGGGCTCACTCCACCTCTGCCCTCAGAGCCCCCGTGGGCCCTGGGTGTGGGGGCCGGTGGACCCCTCCCCTCTCCCTGCTCCCCGACATGACAAGCCACACACAGCATTCCAAGGGTCCCCAGGCATTGGGACCCAGGATCTGGAAGGACACCCCCGGTCCTGCCCTAGTGCCTGCGGCTGCCCCCTAGGCCTGTTCCGTCTACCGCACAGCCTGGCGCTGGCCCGGGGCGGGGGGACTCTGGGCCTTTGGAAGAGGCAGAGCCCAGGCCCGGCCCGGGGGCTTAGGGACAGGCACGTGTGAGCACTGGCAGGAGCAGCGGTGGGCAGAGGGGCTCCGGCCATGTCACACCTCCCCTCCCCCACACCTCCCCCAGAAAGTCCTAGGGGGCGGGCGGTGCTCCCCAAGACCCCTGTTGCCCTGAGAGAGCTGAGGCCCTGCCGCTCCCCAACAGGCTCTGAGCTGGGGAGTCCTGTGTTCAAAGCAGGCTCCTGACCTCATGGGAGGGAGGGGTACACACGGCCCCTGGGGGCGTCAGGGATGGCAGGGCCTGGGGGCTGGGGTGGTCCAGGCAGGCAGGGAGGAGACCAGGGGTGTTGTAGTGGGGGTGGGGGGTGAGCTCTGTGGTCCTGCTGCCCGTGGAGCCATCTCAGGCCCAGGTCCCCGGGCAGCTGTCGTCCTGCCTGGGCGGGTGGGACTCCAGGGCCAGGTCGAAACCCCACAGCACAGTGGCCGGCCCAGAAACCGGGAGTCAGCACTGCCCTCCCGGGAGGCCTCTGTGGTCACAGATGGGGCATGGGGGGGCACCGCCTGGGGGCCTCAGCAGAGACTGGGTCCCCAGCGTGGTGCCCTGCCTGGGGGACAGGAGGGGGACAGGCTGACACGGGCACACGGGCAGAGGGAGAGCGCAGGCTGCAGGCCCCCTGGCGCAGCTCCGTCCACTGCCCCAGGCCCCCCAGCAGCAGTGCTGGGGGTGACCCCGGGCTCCACTTCACAGACAGGAAGGCAGGTCAGCATGGGACGCACGGGGGCCCAGAACCTGGGGGTCAGCAACTGTCTGGGCCGAGAAGAGGCCAGGGACGGGGGCTGGCCTGGCTCAGCCAGCAATGCCCTCCCCACCCAAGCCGGGGCGGGGGGGGACCCTGTTTGAGGCCATGAGGAGGCTCGTGGGAACCAGGACCCCGGTGACAGCAGGGAGACCTGTGTTCTGTGCTCAGGCCTAGGCTGGGGAACCCCAGCACTCCCCAAAGGTCAGCGGGGGCTGAGGGACAGGGGCAGGAGCAGGCCTGCAGGCAGTGGGAGGCAGGGGCTGCTGGCTCGGTGGGGATGTCCTGGTGCAGAAATGGGGGGCGCCCGGCCAGTGTGAGTGCGGCGCTCCCCCATTCCTCCCGCAGCTCCGTGGTGACTCAGCGGCTGTGCTGGGAGTGCCGCGTCCTCAGCCGTCCACAGTCCCACAGGCGTCCAGCGGGCCAGGAATGTGCCGACCATGCAGGTGGGGCACCAAGCCCCGCGGGGGTGCCCCACCCCCACCTTCCTGTCCCCTCAGGCGTGGCCCTGCCCTGGCCGCCCTCGCCCTTGGCAGCCACGGGTCTCGGCTCCCTGTGCTGGCCGCGCCCACCCCCATGCCCAGCCTCTCACGGGGAGTCTGTCCCTGTTGCCCTGAGAGGGCCTGGCCCCCCAACCCAGCTGGGACTCAGTTGTCCCTTCGTGGGGTGTGGGTGGAGGAGGGCCTGGGCTCCCCACCTGAACGGTGGACAGATTGGCCAGCCCTGTGTCCGCAGCCCTTGGCCACACCCAGGTGCAGGCCCCTGGCCTCCTTCCTCCAGAGGGGCTGGGGAAGCTCCACCCTGCACCTGGGGGCGGGCGGGGGGCCTCACCTGTGCCTGCGGTGAGGGGAGGCGGCCTTAGGTGTGCCTGCCGAGGTGCCCACTGCAGGTGCCTGCACAGCACCCGCACCGGCCAGCTGGCTGCCTGCACGCACACCTGAGGGGGCAGGTGAGCACACAGGTGTGCTGCTGCCTGGGCCCTGACCTGGCCTGACCGCCACTGGGGAGCTCTGGGATGTCCTCCAGGCCGGCTTGGGCCCCTGCCAGCACCGGGCACCTGGAGCGCCCCCGCCACTGCCACCTCCTATAGGAAGCCCCTCGGCATTGCCATCCTGCTTGGGGTGCCACCTGGAGTACGCAGGGGACATTTAGGATGAGCTGGGCAAGAGTTGGGGGCATGACCTCACCAGAGGCCCACTCAGCTGGCTCCGCCCCCCTACCCCACCTCCTCATTTCCCAGGAATAGGGAAGTGGCCCTGTGGTTGGAAACTAGCCCGGCCACTTGTTCTGAGCAGACGCTCTGCCCTGGCCACCTCGCACACGCCGCCGGTGGGAACCCTGGGCAGAGACAGGACAGGGGAGTGGCCCTGCTCCGGGCCTCAGTGGGCCCTGCGGGCCCCAGTCCCTGTTGGGGCCTGGCCGCAGGGGGTTGGCCCAGACCTTCTGTAGTCCCCGACCCCTCCTCCAGGCACTCCCAGTCTCCTGCCCCCAGAGCAACGTGACAGGCAGGAAAGGCCCCCCACCTGGGCACGGTCAGGGCCACAGCCTCCCCGTCTATCCGCACAGGCCTGGCCAGCAGGCCCCGAGTGCCGACCTTGCCCAGCAGGTGCTGCTTCCTGGGCGGGGGTCCCTGTGGGATGCTGGGATCTCCTCACCCAGATGGGCGTTGGGGACGCTTCCAGGAGCCACACCGGGCCCTTTGGGCGGAAACTGCTATGAAGAGAGGGCAACCAGAACTGGACAGGGCCTGTCCGGCAGCCTCGCCCCGCACCCAGGCCTGGCCCTATGTCTGGCGTCCTCTGCCCACAGGCCTGGGTCCACGGAAGGAGGGGCTGGTTGAGGCCGGGGCCTGGGGACCTTGTAGACACGTGTGCCTCCAGGGCGCTGGGCCTGTGCAGACAGGCCTGGCCGGTCCAGTGCTCATGCTTTCTCCAGGAGCAGAACTGTGGGACGCAATGGACGTTCCTTGGACCCACTGACACCCCCCACGCCACACCCAGGCCCTCTATTTCTGAACCCCGGGGTCTGCAGGCTCTGAGCTGGCTGTGCGCTGCTGCCTGGGGCCGGCAGGGCGGGGCCAGGTGGAGCTGACCTGAGCCACCTCCCATCCTGCCCTACTTCTCTCCTAGCCTGACCTGCTCTTGGGTGGGGGTCACCGCCTGGCAGTGCCACCCTCCCGTCTGCCCGGCTGGGCCAGTGGCCACCCACAGGCTTGTTCTTTCCCCGAGGTTATGCCCCCAACACCCCCGCAGGCAATCACCAAACGCACGTCTCCGAGGCCACCATTGTGTCCTGAGCCCTCTGGGGGGCCCGTGCTCTGGAGATCCTGCAGTCCGTTTGCAAGGCGGCTCCTCTGTGGCCAGAGTGTGGGCGGAGAGCACCCTGGGACTCAGGCCACCAGCCCCTTCCCCTTGGGAGAGACCTGGCTGGCCCCGACGTGCACAGCTCCCACCCCAAACCCTCAGCCCCATTGTGCCCCCAGCCCTCCTGTGCGGTCCCACCTCCGACACTCCGCTGACCTGGGCTTCCTGCTCTCGGAAGCCCCCATGTGGGACCCACTGACGGCGTGGCTGCCGGCGCTCGGCCTGCGGGAGCCGCATGCACATCAGCGGCACAGACGCAGCCCGGCTCCCGGTGCCCTGGGGAACCCCCTGCACATCCCCTTCCATGTCTTGTCCTCATCCCTGTGCCGGGAGCCAGCGCAGAGTGGGGAGACAGACCTGGGCTCCGGCTGGGGGGCTCCACCTGGGGGCTGGGCCTCCGGGTGGCGGGCACAGGGAGCAGGCCTCCCCCTGGGCCCACCCGGGCTGGTGGGCCCTCCACCTGAGGGCCCCAGCACAGAGGCGGCCCCATCCCAGTCACCCCCATCCCAGGACGTCCTCTGGACCTTACGGGTGAACATTGGGGCCTGTGTCCACAGCAGCCCGAGCTTCCACCTGCTCCTCCTGGACTCCCACTGCATAGGAGGAGAAGCTCCTCAGAGACATCTCACCGGACCTGCTCCCAGCCCTGCGCAGGGGTGACCAGAGCTCCCACGCGGGGGCAGCCAGGCTGGGAGAGGCTGGGACGTGCGGAGTGCGGCCGGGTCTGAGGGGGTCCGGGGGCTGCACCACAGGATGGTCCTGGAGGACAGGCACCGCAGGGGAAGAGGGGCAGGCCAAGGTGTGCGGCCCCAGCAGTGGCCGGGGAGTGAGGCCCGTGTGGACGCTGCGCCCCCCGCCTGGGGCGGCCTGGCCCCATCCCAGGCCAGAGTGCACGTGGCACCGCCCACCCCAGCCCAGGCCCTGCCCTGTCACCTTTGCGAACATTGCAAAACGCCGGCCTGGCCCTGCTGGCTGCCTTCCCGGCGGGTGAGAGGCTGCATGCAGGCCAGCGGAGGCCGGAGGGAAGGGCCCTGTGTGGGCACTGCCCGTGGGCTGCACGCAAGCTGGCCGGACGCAGGGCCCCCAGAGTGTGGTGTGGTGTGTCGGCAGGGCTGGGTGCTGCCTAGCCAGGCCACATGGGTTGGGAGTGGTCAGGCCCAGGTGGGCAGGGGCTTCCTGCAATGGTCGTGGGGGGATGGTGCTCAGGGTGACAGCTGTGACCCCGATGGCCCAGGGCAGCCCTGGAGAAGCGGGGCAGGACGGTGACATGTGTCAGTGGGGGCTGGGAGGACCTGGGGGCTGGTGGGTGTGGAGAGGGCTGAGAAGAGGTGGGCATGGGGAGGAGTGCCAGGGGACAGGTGGGCTGGCCACGGAGGTTCAGGAAGTGGGACAGACCCACAGGCTCTGGGGATGGGTGGGGGACAAGCGGGTCCCCAGACATGGCCTGGGTGGAAGGGCACCAAGAGCCTGGAGGCAGGGGGACAGCTGGAAGGGGGCTGACTGAGGTGGCCTTGGCAGTTGGCATGGAGACTGGGGTGGACAGGGGAAGAGGGCCAAGGCCCGGCCTGAGAGGGCTGGGGCGGGGCCGGTGCAGCCCCAGGACACGAGGGGGCCTGGGTGCATGGGGAGTCGGCCCCCGAGTGTGTGCCGCCCACCCCACTCACCCGCCGTGCTGCCCGGCTCGGTGGGCACGTTTGTGTGACGGTCCGTGTACGTGTGCATGTGTGACTATGGGGGATGGTGTGAGTGGCCCAGGCCCCTTCCACCCACCCTCCCCTGTCACCTCTTCGAGGGAGCCAGCTGAGCTCGTCACCATGGCAACAGGATGGCTGCTCAGGCCAGCAGGACAGGGTGACCTAGTGGGGCAGTGGGGCAGTCCCCCGGGGAAACACCTGCTTTGAGAGGGCAGGAACTTGACGAGGCGTCCACCCCACGCAGGCACCCCAAAGGCTGGCGGGGGCGAAGGGACAGAGCCTGGCCCCTCTCGGCCTGTGGGACAGCAGGATAAGGACGCAGTGCCTCCGTTCTAACAGAGCCCTCCTGGTGGCCACACCCTGCCGTCGGCACGAGCGGCCCCAGCTCTGTGGTCCATGAAGTTGCTGGTCTGCGCTGGGCCTGCCGGTGGGGCCCAGAGCTGTTGTTAAAGCCCACAGGATGGGCCTCCCAGGAACCAGGAAAAAACAAGGCAATGGGCATGCCGTACCGCCAGGCACCCGGCTGGGTGTGTGCGTGGCTCAGACTCGCAGGGGAGAGATGGCCTGGGGTCACTTACCAAGGGCCATGCCCAGGGCAGGAGAGAGAAAGGCCCTTGGGTCTCCGATGTGGCCTTGCCCTGCACAGCTGGGCAGAGCCCCAGGAACCTTGGTTTGCCAAGCAGAGCAATGGGGTGGGTCGTGCCCACCTGCAGGTTAGGGGTGGGCTGAGGTGGGCAGCACTCTGCCTGAGTCCTGCCCACTGGGCAGGTTGTCTGGGGTACCAGAGACTCCCAATACCTAAGTCCCTGAGTGGAGGCACAAGCAGACAGCAGGCCCCCTGCCCAGCCAATCCTTGGGCCAGATGGAGCCTGAAGGAGGCCACCCGGGCAGGACAGCCGCTGGGGATGGATGCGAGTCCATGCAGACCCCTCAGGGAGCTCACAGGGGGTACAGGACGCGCGAGCGGGCACACAGAGGCTCGTCCTACAGCACACACGACGCCGTCTGGGCAGGATGAAGGCTCTCAGGAAATCCCCACTTTGGGTGATGGCCTCCCAAGGCCAGCGACTAGCTGGGCACACAGGACATCCATGAGGACTGGCGTGGATCTACACACACACATAGCTGGGGTTCTCCAGGGGGGCCCACTGGTGACTTCACAACACCCCAGAACTCCTGCCCTCCCCGGCCCCAGGACAGGCTGTATGTCCGGAACCCACAATGGCCTGACCTGGGGGCGGAGGCTGGGGGGACCCACGAATGGACAATAGCCGCTCCTCCCTCGCAGGTGCTGTGGATTCTGCTGAAGGGCTGGGCTCTGGCATCCTACCCTGGATCTGAGCCCGTGCGGAGCCCTGCACTGGCCTGGGACCCATGGTTACCTGGCCAGCCCCAGTGCTACCCTCATGGGCCTACACCGCCGGAGGCAGTGAGAGCTCCAGTGAGGTGAGAGGGTCCACTTTCTGGCTTGGGTCGGTGATTTGGGGGGAGCCAGCAGGCCAGCCCTGTGCGTGCACTGGGGCCACCCCTGCCATGCCAGGACCAGTGGCTCCCCCAACCCTCCGCCCTCAACCCTCTTTGGGTCCTGTGTAGGGGGCAGTGGTCATCCAGGTCTCAGAGGCGGAGGGTTGAGGCGGAGCCACTCAGGCCAGTGACCTTGGCTGGCAAGGCTTGGGGTTGGATCAGTCCACACAGGTGAGTCTGTGTACAGAAGACGCAGCAAGGTGAGGCCCGGACCAGGACCATGCAGACCTGGGCTGGCTCGGCCCGGCTACCATAGTCAAGGTGGGCTCCCTGACAGAAGTGGTCAGCAGCTGGGCCTGGAGGACAGCCAGGTGGGTGGAGAGCAGAGGGTGCTTCAGGCAAGGGGACAGCAGAGCAAAGGTTCCAGGAAGGGGCGGCGTGGCTGGGGAGGGCTTGAGGTCCAGCCGGGGTCAGAACCTCGGCCCCGGGGTGGGCAGGGTCCCAGGGCGCTGCCGCCGAGCGGGGTCCCAGAGGATGCGGTGGTGCTTCCCCACGCGGGTCCCCTGGGGGCCGGGGTGCGCAGACTGCCGGAGACGCCGACACGCGCATGGCCGGGGTGGGCGCGGGGAGACACTGGACCCCGCCCCTCCTCGGGATTCCGCGCGCTCTGTATCCCGCAGTCCAGGCGCCGGCTTTCCCCGTCTGGGAAGGATGGCGCGTGTAGCCGGTGACCTTCTCTGCGCGGCCTGGGCGGGGCCTATCAGTCCCCCGCCCCGCCCACGAGCCGCCATTGGCTGGGGCCCGGATGCCCTTTGAAAACCCTGGCTCCCATTGGCGTCCGCGGCCCCTCCCTACACGCCTCGGCCACCGCCCGCGCGAGAGCTGCGCGTGCGCGGGCCCCTCTGTGTGAGCGCGGAGGAGGGGACGCACCACGCTGTGCGCCTCCGCGACTCTACTACAGCGAGCTAGTCCCGGGCGGCTCGCCCCGGTCGCTGTCCGCCGGCCCCCGCTCACACGGGGAGGCGGTGCCCAGCCTCGTCCCGCAGTCGCCTCGACTGCTCGTCCGGGTTCCCTGGGGCGACCCCGCGGCGCCGACTCTGGCGACAGGGGGCGGGGTCTCGCTGGCTCCGCCCCCGCGGAGGGATACGGGCGTCGCGGCCCAAAACCCCGGGGCGAGGAGTCCGGGGCGTGTGAGCCGTTCGGTTTGTTGCGCGTCCACGCGGTCCACGCGGGCTCGGCCGGGACCGCGGCTCCGCCGCTCGACGGCCTCTCCCGCGCGTGTTTTGGACACTCCGAAGTCCGGTGCTTCCGCGGCGCTCGTCCACCCGTGCCCGCTCGCCGTCTAGGGCTCGGGGCTCCGCGCGGCCCGGCCAGGCCGCCTTCCCGCGTCCGCGGCCGCGCGGGGAGCCGAGCCCGGCGACAGGCGGCGCAGAGCCCGGAGGCCGCCGGCCCGGGCCCCGCCGCCGTCCGCGATGCTGCTCTCCAAGTTTGGTTCTCTGGCGCACCTTTGCGGGCCGGGAGGCGTGGAGCATCTCCCGGTGAAGATCTTACAGCCGGGTACGTGCGCAGCCGGAGACTGGCCGTCTGGGGGACCGGGGGAACCGGGATCTGGGGGACTGAGGGTCAGGGGCACACCGGGCCGCACCAGCCCCAACCGCACGATTCCCGCAGCTAAGGCAGACAAGGAGTGCTTCGAGAAGGTGTACCAAGTGGGCGCCGTGCTGGGCAGCGGCGGATTCGGCACGGTCTACGCGGGCAGCCGCATCGCCGACGGGCTCCCGGTGAGTCGGGCCGCCGGGCGGACTTGGGTTTCTCGCCCAGAGCGTGTGTGGTCGTAGCCGACCGGGCCTGACCCCTTGCGTCCCCCCAGGTGGCCGTGAAGCACGTGGTGAAGGAGCGGGTGACCGAGTGGGGCAGCATCGTAAGTGCGGGGCTGGGCGGGAGGGCGTGCTGGCCGTCGGCGGGGTCGGGGCCGCGGACCGTGCGCGCTGACCCCCGTGTCCCCCAGGGCGGCACGGCCGTGCCCCTCGAAGTGGTGTTGCTGCGGAAGGTGGGCGCGGCGGGCGGCGCGCGCGGCGTCATCCGCCTGCTGGACTGGTTCGAGAGGCCCGACGGCTTCCTGCTCGTTCTCGAGCGGCCTGAGCCGGCCCAGGACCTCTTCGACTTCATCACGGAGCGCGGCGCGCTCGAAGAGCCCCTGGCGCGCCGCTTCTTCGAGCAAGTGCTGGCCGCCGTGCGCCACTGCCACGCCTGCGGAGTGGTGCACCGCGACATCAAGGACGAAAACCTGCTGGTGGATCTCCGCACCGGGGAACTGAAGCTCATCGATTTCGGCTCTGGCGCGCTGCTCAAGGACACAGTCTACACCGATTTCGATGGTGAGCGCGCGACGGCCGGGAGGCGGGCGTTCCAGCGACCGGTAACGCCAGCGGCGGGGCGGGGGGCTGCGGGGGCGGCTGGTGACTGTTGGGGCCGCGCGCCGCCTCGGGCGCGCTCAAATGGGCACCGAGCCGAGGATCTCGAGCGGGTTTCTGGTGGATGAGGGTGAGGGGTGGGCTCGAGACTGCCCCCTCCGGCGGTGTAGGGGCGCGCCCGCGGCGGGGGGCCGTGAGTTCCCGGTGTCTGCGTGGGGAGTGCCCGAGCCGGCGCCGTGCCGGCCTCCCCTGTGTCGGGGCGGGCGCTGCTTGCGTGCCGAGCGAGCGGGGGCGCCGGCAGAAAACCCCGCATTGCGGAGCTCGGGGAAGCCGGGGCTCCCCGCCCGCCCACTCCTCCCCCCGGCCGGCTCTCCCGCCTCCCTGGCCCCCCCCCCCCCCCCCCCCCCCCGCTCGAATCCTCGGCTCACATCTGTTTGTTGTGAAACCCGAGCCGGCGCCCATGTGACCGGCTCCTCCCCCAGCCGGGCCAACCCCGGGGAGGCCACGCCCGTGGGGTTTTTCCAGGGCGATGACGAGCAGGATTTCGGGGTTTGGCTCCCTCTCCTGGTTCGTGCCTCTGAGGTGCTTAGCTGGGAGCTCAGCGTTTGGCGTTTACCTTTGGTGCCAACGTCGGTGGTGCTGGCTCCTGGGGTGGACATTCGAACTCCCGTGTGTCCCCCAGGTACCCGGGTGTACAGCCCTCCGGAGTGGATCCGCTATCACCGCTACCACGGCCGCTCGGCCACCGTGTGGTCTCTGGGCGTGCTGCTTTATGACATGGTGTGTGGGGACATCCCCTTTGAGCAGGACGACGAGATCCTGCGGGGCCGCCTCTTCTTCCGGAGGAGGGTCTCCCCAGGTGTGTGCGGGGGGCCTGGGCGGGGCTGGCAGGGGGTGGTGGGGCCCAGGAGCTGGCCCCCGCTGACCCCTCCTCGCCGCCCCTCCCCCGCAGAATGCCAGCAGCTCATCCAATGGTGTCTGTCCCTGCGGCCCTCAGAGCGGCCCTCGCTGGACCAGATCTCCACCCACCCCTGGATGATGGGGGGAGACGGTGGTACCCCCGAGAGCTGCGCCCTGCGGCTCTGCGCCCTGGACACCGATGATGGTGCCAGCACCACCTCCAGCAGCGAGAGCTTGTGAGGAGCAACCTGCTCTTGGCTTGTGGGACCAGAGGGACCACCTGCCCCCACCCTCTGCAGGGCTGTCTGCTCTTGGAGAAAGCAGTGACCTCTGACCCCTGGTGACCTTTGCCTTTGGCACCGGGCCTGTTTCCTTTGCTTTGAGTGCCTTTTCAAACGCTGCTTTCATGGGACTTGGTCTTTTAAGCGCTGTCTGTCCAAAGACCTCCAGTGGAAGCAAGGTCCCGCCTACCGTGGGCGGGTGCTTGACCCCCAAGACTGTCCTTGTCCTGTGCTTCCGGGAGGCAGCCCTGTTGACCCCTAGCGCCTCCCCTGTCTGACCAAGTCAGACCAGGAGATCTCTGTCCTGTGGCCTCATCTCACTGGGCACAGGGTCCCTTGTGCCCACCTCCCACGCCCGCCCTGTCCTTTGGTGTTCGTCTGGGCATGTCTGTGCACAAGCAATGCAACGTTCAGGCCTCTGCCGCCCACACCCGTGCACCTGCGTGTGTGTGCGCACGTCTATTTATGGTGTGACCCCATGGAGGGCTATTTATTGTTTAATTTATTTGTTGAGGGTTCTCTTCCCCAGCAGCCCTGCTCCTCCAGGCCCCTGGGGGTGGGGAGGGGGTGGCTGTGGACCCCAGGTCCCGACCCTACCTGCGTCTGTCGCAGGATGGACTTGTACAGTGGCTAATTTAAGGGGAGTGTGTGACTGCCACCTCAGGGCTCTGCCCCGGGGGACAGGTTTTAAATTATTGTTCTTGTACAGTCTGCTTGTTGGCTCTGGGGGGAGGGGCAGGGGGACAGAGTCTCGAGCCTTTAATTTATTTTAGTATCTGTTTCTGTGGTCCCGGGGTCCTGGCACCAGGGGAGGGGCTTTCTTTCAGTTCAGAAGCGAGATGTCTGGAAATCCTATTTTTTTATACAGGTATTTCGATTAAATTGTTTTGTACATAATGGGTGTGCTGTGTTTCTTGGGCTAGGGGTCCGGGGTCAGAAGCCTGTGGGAGAAGTCCCCTTGCCTTTGAGGAGGTGGCGGCGTGGTGGGGGTGAGGCCTGAAGCCTTTGGGTGCCCCCCACCCGCCCCCTTCCTGCCCCTTGCCCTGGAGCGAGTGAGCAGCAGGCTGTGCCATGGCGCCTCTGGGAGGGACAGGGAGCCTGGCCCTGGGAGGCAACGTGGAGCTAGTCTGGAGGCCATATCTGGGGTGGTCCTAAGTGGACCTCTGTCCTCAAGGAGGCCCAGTCAGGTGGGAAGAGGTAGGGCCCCTGCAGGGGTGTGGGGAAGGAGATCTGAGGGATGACAGGGTGGCCTGGCGGAGGGGCTGGGAAGGCATCCCAGGTGCAGAGAGCAGGTGTGTGTGTGGTCCGCACCTGTGTGGTCCGCAGTCATGGTGCGGTTGGGCCCTGGCTTGACAGCTGTGTAGGACACTGGGGTAGGAGCCACAGCCAGGTCCAGGTTGCAGGGTGAAGGGCATGCCCTGCCCCCTGAGCACTCCCCATGCTGGAGCTGTGGGATACCCTCCGGACCCAGATGCAGCCTGGGGCGCTCAGAGGTGTTATCCCTGTGTCCACAGCCTGGGTACCCAGCCACACGCCTTGTGCTGGCTGAGGGGCCCCAGCACTAAAGAGTCAGACAAGAGTGTCGTCCTGAGGCCTCAGGCAAGGGCTCGGCGGGAAGTTGGGGGAGTGGACAGGCTGGGGGCGCCTGGCTCGGCTCAGTCTCAGCTGTCGAGGGTGTATGGGGCCCGCGGGGACCTGGTGCACCTCTCTTGAACAGCTAGGGCCCAGGAGTTTGGGGGTGGCTTGCTCAAGGTAGGCAGGTGCCGTGGGGTAGTGGGGGGTCTGTGGGGAGACCTGCCTGCTCCCACGGGGTCCACCCGGCCGCTGTGGGGGCTCCCCTTCCACTCAGCCTCTCCTCCCTCCCGGAGTAGACAGAGCTCAGTGAAGGAGCATGCCGGGAAAGGTGAGGACAAGCAGCTGTGCACCCCTGGTGACAGTCACCCACATGTCACCATGGTCCTGGCTCCCCCACTTGCCCACTGAGGGTGCTGGGCTGGTCTTGGTCACTGCCACTCAGCCGGTCCTCCCTCGTCCGCCTGTTCACCCCACGGACCATCCAGTGGCCACTCACGAAGCTCACCCTTGTGTCGCGGTGCGTACACTTGGTCCCCGAGTGCTTGGAGCCTGGTGGGAGGTCTGGGGGCATCTGAGGGAGGCTGGCTCTGGGCACTGCGGGCACCATGGGCGGGGGCCACATTGCCAGAGACACGCAGAGGGAGACGTGTGTCCGTCAGGGGTGTGGACCCAACAGGGCCGCCAGCTTGCAGCCCAGCACCTGCCCTGAACCTGCAGCTCAGATCCCACACGTTGCTCGTCTCTCGGCTGAGCTGCCCCTTTAGGTGGGCAGCAGAGGCTCCGGAGGCCGAGCAGCTGCCCAGGGCTGGCAGCCTCCAGACAGTATTTCCCATTTTGTTCTAGAACGGGGGGCTTAGCGACCCCTGGTGAGTGGGAAGGGCTGCCCTCCAGGCCCCAGGAACCGCCTGGTCAGAGGCTCTGCCAGCCCTGCCCCAGGTGCCCTGGCCTTGGACACCCTGTCCAGTGATGCCTGTGAAACTGAGGCAGGCGCTGAGGGTAGCAGGGGGCCCAGGCCTGTGCGTGAGGGCCAATGGGTGGGTGGGTGCAGGCTGAGACCAGGGAGTGGGAGAGGCCTGGACCCTCATTGCTGTGCCCAACACACCTTACATAGCTGCAGGGCCAGGCTGCGTCCAGGAGCCGGCTGTGGGCGTGGGGTTCAGTACACCAGGGAGGCAGAGACTTCCTGGCCCCGGGGCACCCCTGTGGGCACAGTGTGGGGTCTCAGAGACACAGGGAATGCCAGGCCCCCGCTGGGAGGCCCACGGCCCCCCTGACACGCAGGCCGTCCCCTGGTCCAGCCCTGGCCACCCCTATTCTGGCTCTGTTCAGCTTCTTGACTTGGGGTGCTGGTGGGACGAAGGAAGCCGGGCCCCACTTCTCTATGGGCACCCCCGCCCCCTACCTCCAGGATCTGAGTGATGGGCCTTGCAGCTGTGACCTGTCCCTAGGGGAATGAGGCCAGTTCCTTGAGGCTTGTGTCCACACAGGGACCTCTCTTGGCTCCTGGGAGGAATCTGGCTAGGGTGCTCAGGCCCCTGCCCTGCAGGACTGCACTGTGTGCGCCAGCACGGTGCCTGTGGGACCTGGGGTGAGCCAGCCTCCCATATCCCCGCTGTCCCACCCCTCAGGGCCTGGGGGCTCTGGAGGGTGAAGGGCTGGGGCACAGCTGTGGACCCCTCATTCCTGAACTGTGGCGGCACCAAGAGTTGTACAACTTGTGCTCAGCTTTGGGGACCCCCAGTGTCTGTAGGACGCTCTCTGTTGGAGTAGGATCTGTTCTTATCAGAGCCATCCCTATCTGCAAAGCCTGGGGTCCGAGGGCTGTGAGAGAGGACTGTCCTACCCAGGGTCTCCTGGGGCCAGATGGGACTGTTCCCCTGGGCAGGGTGCCCCGCTGCCCCGAGGCTGCACCGCAGGCCGTGCAGATAGCTGGGGGCCAGAGCAGGGGACAGGCTGCCTCAGAAGGTGCGGAGGGCAGGTCCCTGCCTCCTCCAGGCTGCCCGCTCCTGGGTGGGCCTGGGCGTCCGTCCTCCCCTCCCCTTGCCCACCACCCACACCCGGGAGGTGGCCCAGGACCCCCTCAGGGCCATTTATCTTTTCCTGTCTTCGGCTAATTGAATATCAAGGCTCCTTCAGAAACACTCGCTCCAGTTCTGAAAGTCTATCCGTCCGGGGCTTTCCTAGGGGTTGCACAGAACCCAGACCTCGTCGTGGAAAGAACCGGAATCCCGAGCACGCCACAGCCCGCGGCGGCACGCAGCCTCTGCCCCCCTGTCCCCGGCCCGCCAGGAGCCTCATGCCACACCCTGACGGGCGTGCTCACAGCCAGGCCCCCTGGCCCAGCACACGGGTGGCAGGGCGTGGCTCCTGGGCGCCCTCCTGGCCTCCTCACCCAGTGGCCTGAGGCCGGCCCAGCTGCCCTGGAAGAGAGCGGCCAGGACACAGACCCACAACCGGCCTGCAGCTGTCAGAGTCTTTGCCAACTCTCTCTTCTCTCTCTGCTGCAGCCCTGAAACGGAACCTTGGGCACTTTTGATGCCAAAGCTTCTTGGAAAAGGGAAGTGACCCCTGGCAGGACCCCGGGAGCCCCACCTGCCCTGCAGGCGTCTGGACCCCAGCTGGCCGGGAGCCCCATGTGGGTGGCAGGAGCTCGACTGGGAAACATGGCGGCACCAGGCTGAGCGGCTCCGGACGTGGGCAGCGAGGCCTGGACAGCAGGGGTCAGGCGGCCATCATCTACACGTGTGAGCTGCCGTCCCTCTGGGTTCCTCAGTGGGTCCTTCCTGTCCCCACAGACGTCCAGGCTGCTGGTTGCCCAGGCAGCCTTGGCAGAACCCCGAGTGTGATTACACAACTGCCCCCACCCGCCCAGCCCGCGGCATTCCCGGCAGCCAGGCCTGGCTGGACAAGGTGGGGCAGGGCCTGCCCTCCAGCACTGGTCACTGCAGGAAAGCCCTTCCTGGGGTCCAGGCCCCAGCTCCCGGCAAGGCGAGGGGGGTCTGCTCTTGGATGAGTGAGTAGGGACCTCCTGTGGGGGTGGGTCACCTGTCCCCAGCACTGAATGAGCCTGGTGGGGGAAACAGAGGCTCGGGGATGTGGGGGACCCACCAAGGTTACCAGGAGCCAGGAGGGCCCACCCTACAAGGAGGTGGGGGAGAGGCCTGCAGGAGGACCCCATCTTCCTGACGGGGTCTCAGCAGTGTGAGCTGCCTGTGATCCGGCCTCTGGCCTCTCCTGCCTGCCCAGACCAGAGGCCCGGGCCCTCTGTGGGCAGGGGACCCTCAGGTCATGGCCACCCCACCCACAGGGGAGGCTGGGACCCGGCCGGGCTCTCAGGTGCTGCCGCTGAGCTGGCATCCCTGGGCTCCTCACCAGGAGCACTGTGTTCCATCAGCTACTCCCACCATGGGCGGGGGGACAGAGCGTGGGGGGTGCCCCTCACGTCAGGCCAGCCCAGCCCATGCCACCTGCCCCATTCCTTGTGGCCCTGGTGCCTGGACTGTGGGGATGGGGCTGGACCGTCATGCAGGATGCCCTGAGCCTGGGACCCAGTGACTAGTGGGGCCCAGGAGGCAGGTCAGGGACCCTGGACTGTGGGGCACTGCCCGAGGCTATGTGACCCCGAAAGCGTGGGGTGTGGCCTTCCACTTCTCATCTCCCGGGTGGAGGAGGGTGCAGGGGGCAGTGCTGGGAGGTCCACCTGGACTGGGGTTCGTACCACACATGCCTGCCTGACGGGTCCCCACAGTGGCGCCGAAAAGTACAGTAGCTAAAAACAAAACAAACAAAAAACCCTAAATCGAGTTGGAGAAAGTTATTAATGAACTTGAAGATACATCACTAGAAAGTAATTCAAGCAATAGAGAGAAAACAGCTTTAAAAACCTGTACAGTCACAGGCACCTGTGGGACAGCAGTAAGAGCACGAGTTCTATCGGTGCCACTGGCGTTCCAGGAGAAGAGAAAGTATGGGGCCGAGAAACTATCTGGTGAAATAATAAGTGAAAACTTCCCAAGTTTGGGGAAACACACGAACTTACAATTTGAGAAGCACAGCAAACCCCGCCCAGGAGACACGGAAAGAAATCGGTACCCAGAAACTTCACAAACCACCGAGCCCTGAAGACAAGCGGGGAAAGATCTTAGAAGGAGCCAGAGAAAAAGGCAGAACAATGTTTTGAATGACTGGGGTTTTCACTGGAAACCACAGAGGCCAGAAGAAAGCAGTCCAATCCCTTTTCAAGGGTTGAATGAAAAACTGGGGAAAATATATAAAAAACAGGAAAGAAGGTACGCTACCAAAAAACCAAGTAAATCCCCGAAGAGGCAGTACTGGCGGCATAAGGAACAAAAACCACGTAAGACGCACAGAAAACGAGGGGCTGAACTGTAGAAGCAAGTCAGTTCCTTTCAGGAATCACTTTACATGTAAATGGATTAAAAATCTCC
>PVJL010017027.1:0-19326 GCA_004026885.1 Lyroderma lyra | reverse complement strand
TTCCCTCTGTATGTCTTTTCTTGCCTCCAAAGTCCAAGGAAGTAATCCTGGGAAGGAAATACTCCTGAATTGGGGAGGGTGGTCCTGACAGGAAAAACTACCAAGACTCAAAGACAGGGTGAGGGGTAGGTAGGAGCTAAGCCACCAAGTAACCTGTCTCACAACTCTCAAAGCATCTAGCAGCTTGATGACAATGACAGGATTTATTTCATCAAGGGTAAATGTCCATAGTACATCATTTCAGACAATACTACTTCATGTTATTTCAACTGTATAATTAGTATATATTTGTGGTGAATGTGTATATATATAACATTTATTCAGAGTGACTTTTCATAGGGACTTGTTGCAGGTGAATTGATTACTGAGGCAAATGTAGCACATACCAAGTCAGTGGTTTGAATCTAAGGCATTCAATCCTTTTCATGGATACCATAATGTATATTCCCCTCCTACGCAGTATCTTCACTGTCATGTCAAACCAGAACTCATGAGCGTGAGCCTGTGGTGTCTAACTGGTAGAGAGTCAACTTGAATCTGTAAAGTATTACTAATGGATGATTCTAATTCTGAGTTCATAGCACTACAAAATGGAAACCCAGAGCATCTTGAGAAGTTCTTATTGTTTTGTTCCTGCAAGTCAGTAGCACAGGTATGTAAGTGGTTATGCTAGACTCATGATACTTTATTTGCTGACCTTATAGTTTTATAACAACTTTGTATTGCATTACTGGGAAGGAAAAATACTGGTTTGGGAAATTTATCAAATATGTGAGTAGTTATTTATGAGAAACTAATTTTTATTACATTTTTTGCTGCTGTTGTTGTTGTTGCCAATTAGTTTAGATAAATTAAACATGAATTAAAGCAATGGGAAAGAAAAATGAGGACATGCTATACAGTCAATTACTTCTTGTGCTATTAGGGAGACACACTGCTTCCTGCGAGTATCTGAGGATAATTGTGGATTCTGACTTCATAATCAGATTTCTCTGATGCCCTAAAAACATAAATGGTGATGTTTTTATTACTAAGATAATAAAAAAAATTGCAATCAACAGAAACTAAACTAATGAAAACATGTGCTTGAGTATATTTCATAGGTCTCTCCTGCTGATCCTATTTTTGATTCATGTTCCACTTGAAGAAGTGAAGGGAAAGACACATAAGAACAGAGACATAGTATGAGACTGAGTTCTATTGCCTCAACCCTCCATCTATTTCTGTACCAAAGCTGTCTGAATAGATGTGGGTACTTCTGTTTTGTATGTTGGGTTGGGGAGTAGGAACTCCCAAAACTGTTCCTCATTCACCTATTTGGCAGACCTACATGTTTTATTAAGCTGTAAGTACAAGTCAGGGATCCAAGGTAAGAAGATAACAGTGGATTTACACTGGGAACCTGCCTGATAATCCGGAGAGAGGCCTAGTAAACCTGAGATGCTCTAAGTCAGATTTTCCTTTGGGCAGAGTGTAGATTAGCTACCATTTTAACAACCACCAGGTCATGTGGATGCCCTCTATGCCCACGTTCTCTAGCAGTGTTGTGAGGCATAAGAATGCTGGAGAAGACAGGTACTGAGGAGCTTACACTATTGTTAGGGGGACATAAGACAAATCCAATAATAGGTGAGTTACAACATGAGACTGTCATTCAATGTCAAAGTGAGTGTTGGGAATGTGATTAGATTGGTTCCTAATTTGGACACTTGGGAGACTAGAACATAGCAACTGAGGAGTATCCTGCTGGAGAAGCATATATGCCTGACCCACGCAGGACTCTCCAGTTGGCACACCTTCCCAGTGCTTCCTCATTGCTCATTTACCACCTGTGGAAAAGGGAGGAAAGGGCAAAGTCACCAGATGGAGCAAAGGGACATAGAAGGTTGGAGAAACATGTAGGCCCAGAGTGTTACTAGTAATGGTGCTTCTTCTGGTGATTTGATCATAGATCTTTAGTATGTCACAGATGGAAACATGACTGAGAGGCAGTGGAATGGTTATGAGCACAGACTTGGGAACGACATTGACTGGGGATTCAAATCCAGCCCCACAATTTAAGGGCTGTGTGATCCTGCACATATTTCTGACCTTTTAGTAGTTCATTTTTCTCATCTGTGAAAATCAGATAATAATAATGCTCAAGTATTAGGGCTCAGAGGATCTAAAGGATTGAATCAGGCTCAGGCAAGTGTAGGTGGGAAAGCATGGAGGAAGCAGCTGTTCAGACAGGGGCTGCAACGGAAATGAAAAGACTAAAATTTGAGCTTTGATTCAGAAAGAATCATTTGGGGTATTAATGTAGTTACCTGGGTTGCAGCTCCAGGAGTTTTGATTCAGTAATTCTGGGACCCAATAAATTGCTGCTTGGTTTAACAATTTTTCTTTTTTTAGTAATTCAAAAAAGCTGCAAAGACAATTCAACATTTTTGGGTACCCTTTCCTTACCCATGTTTTCTTCATGTAAACATATTATCACAGCACATTTATCAAAACTAGCAAGTCAGTATTTGTACATTACTGTTAACTGCAGACTTTGTTTGGATTTCACCAGATTTTCTGCTGTTGTTCTTTATCTGATCCAGGTTCCAACTCCGGATTCTATATTACATTTAGAGAAGCTATATTTTTCATGGGCACTTTCAGTTGATGAGAGGCAGGTGGTCTGAGGACATCGTGAGAATCACCAAGACAAGGTAAAGGACGGAGCAAAGTTGTATTGTCCATCCCCACATTAGGGAGATGAGTACAGTGCTGTTTCAGAAGGGAATAAGTTGGGAGAAGGCTTGGATATAGGTGGTTGATTTTAGAGTGGGGAGGGAATTGTCTCCAGTAGATGACAGATGTTACCTTAAAGCAGTCAGACATGGGTTCCTGATGGTAAACAGAATGAGTTTTGGAGTTTGCAATACAGGGATGCTGCCTAAACTGAGGAGATACATCTAGGGATATGGGAATGTCGGGGGAGTCAGGATGTGCAGTAAGCTGGGAACTGCTGTTCGGGGAACACCAGAGGGTTTAGGATGGCTGAGAGAGGGGATTAGGGGCACTAGAAGGGGCTGGTTAACCTGGGAGCCATATTAAACTTGTGTTTCCTGGAACCTGGTGATAATGCTTTGAAAATGGGTCATAATAGTCACCAACATCAAGCATCGCCCCACCTCACACCAGCAGAAGGTCAAAGGGTGAAGGCTGTGATGATCTTTTTGAGGGAGAGTCCTAAATGGCAGTGGGGAAAAGAAGGAAGGACATGGCAGGTACCCAAGGCTGTCCTTGGTCTGTCATCTTGTAAACAAGCTTAAACAAGTTTCCGAGTAAGTTCTCATTAGGTAGAACAAATAAAAATCCACAGTCTGGAGGTCTGGCTAGGGAGTTGCCAAAGTCCATCCATCTAGTCACCACAGCCAGCAAGAGGGAAGAAAAGTTCTGTAGGTTTGTGCTTTTGTTGACATGTTTTTGTGTTAAGTCTTCATAACCTAAAGCTGGGAGGGACCCAAAGAAACCAGATGGAGAGCCATTCTGCATGTCCATTTAGACATTGGTTCAGGTGTCTAGATAGAATAACCATACTAAAGGTTGAGAAAAATATATTTTGTTTGAATTTATGTTGTGTGATTTATGTAAATGACTAAAAACTATTTCCTTCCTGGTTTCTGAGTCAGGCCTAGGCCTCAAAGATATAGACCTGAAGGTTGTTCAGGCTCTGTGCAGCTGAGTTTGGCCGCAGGAAAGACTCCTTGCAACCAGGAGTCTCTTGCGGGCCTCCTGATGCTGTTTGTCTCTGGCATCAGAGGTCTTGTCACGGCTCTTGCCTGGCTTGGATTTGCCTGGCTGCTTTGGAGCCAGAATGGGTGATTTCTTCTCTTCCCTCTTCTACTCAGGAGCCTCCATCAGCTGCCAGCTGTTGGCCTTGAGGTGGTGGAGTTCAGCAAACTTGCTGCTAATGTCTTCGATGGACAGCTGTAGCAGGTCCCAGAACCCTACCAGGTCCTGGGCTGCTGGACATGGGTCGGCATCAGGGTTCAAGTTTTGCTCACACAGGTCCTGGAACTGCTAGAACTTCTGGGATATCAGTAGCTGGTCACTGCCCATAGCACTGAGAATGTTTCCCACAATGTCTTCAGAGAGGTTGTTTTCTTTGGTCTTCTTGTCCATCTGGCAACACCAGCCTTCCAGCCGCTCTGTTTCTACCTGCAGTAGCTTCAAGAACCAGGATCCAACTTGGTGGCAGGCCCCTTGCTGTGCTGCCTCTGCTGGGGAGCTGGAGGTGGTCTGCAGCCAGGGGTCAGATGGGGGCATTCAGGATGCCTCTAGGTTGTTGTTTTCTCTAAAAGAGAGGTTGCACTTGATCTGGGAAATCATGGGGGACTGCTGAGGGCTGCCATCAATGCTGATGGAGGTTGAGTGTTAGGTAGTCCTGGAGGCACCTTTCAGATGACTTATAGCACAAGTCAATGGTACCTGTGCTAGTGTCTTATTGGGAGGATGTGCTGTGAGAGAGGACACTGCTTCACCAGTCATCCTCTACCTAAACCCCGATGGACTGGAATTTGGTAGGGGGACTGGACTCCTCTTTTGGCACAGTATGAATACAGTGAACTTCCATTTCTATAGGAGAGAATTTCCTTTTGGTGGTGGCCTCAGAATGGGATTCAAAGCTGGTCAGTGTCCCTGTTCACTCTTCAGAGCTGCATGTTTTGGGGATCGTTCTGGGTTTTCAGAGGCTGTGATGACTGCACCCTTTGTTTCTCTGGGTGGTTGTGTGCTGATGTCCAGGCTGTCTGACAAGTTACTCAGGCACAACTGACTTGTCACCTCACTCTTGTGGTCCTGGCTGTCCAGGTAGAGGTCCTGTGCAGACACAGTACTGCTCTGGACCATGATTGAGATGAACAGCTCTGATGTGGTGCATGGAGGGACCCGTGGCAGGATCTTCTCATATGTCATTAGGCATGATGGATTTCTTAGGCTACTGGTGCTGGGAAATGGCGAGAGGGGCTGAAGGAAGACACTGTCCTCTTGAGAGCAGCCCACCTGGATGGCACGCAGGTAGCTGTTGGACCACAGTTTTCCAACCCGATCACTGAAAAGGACAATGAAATGGCTAAAATTACACACATATGACTAAGATGCTTTAACATAAGGGCGTGTGTCACTCAGCCCTTAGTAACCTAGTTGCACTCAACCTTTTATTGTTGATTTAAGAGAGGGCTTTGTGATGGTTTTGTCACTTACAAATATCATTAGGCAAGAATTAGACTTTTTAGCTAATGGCTTTGGCCTTTCCTGAAGAGTCAGGGAAATAAAAAAAATATGTCACCATGTATAAACCTATAAAAGTGTATTTTGCTCTTGGTAAAATGTCAAATGATTACACATTAAGATTTTTCTTACATTTTATAATGTACTTGAGCCTGATATCTTGCACAGCTATGGTAAAATTATTAGATGCTCTAAATTCCACAGAATAGATTTGGGGAAGGGGTTATAAAGTGATACCCATGGTATAGTACCTGTAATCAAATGTGGCATATACCTAGTATAAATGCCCTTTCTAATAATGTAATATGCTTAAAGAAACATTTCAGTGTTTTCTTGTAAGCAATGAAAGCAGCTCTGAAATTTTGTTGTTTCATGATTTAGTACAATAAAACATAGTGCTTTACATAATGTTGAACCAAGAGTATTTTACTGCAGTAAATGAAAGCCAATTCTGTTAGTGAAAGTGAAAAAGAAATATTTATTTGGGGGACAGTGTGACAAAACAAATGTTTGAGTCAGAGGTGTGTGAGCTGCGGCTGCTCTATGACCCACAATCTTGGGGACAAAAAGTTTCTCTGCACCTCAGTTTCCTTATCTGGAGGATGAAGGAATCTTATTTGAAGATTTTCTCATGTCCAAAAAACAAATAAACAAACCTTGACAATTTAACTGTGACTTCATGTGTAAATAACACTGTCATTACATGACTGAAGTGAGAACCTCAGAGAATACTTTTCATTCATTTCTAAATTTTACTAATTCTATTCTCTGTTGTCTGGCACTTATCAGGTCACTTTCCTGCCTCACTCATGCTGCTCTCTATGCCTACACTGCCTTTTTCTTCCTCCTCGTTTTAGGGATCTTAACCTCCATCTCCCTGCAGGATACATTTGCCAGAAGCCACACTGCAGAGATCCTGCCTTTCTACGCCCTCACACATCTAAGCAAGCACTCCTTACATGGTATTAACTGCTTCCAGAATGTCCCCTCATTAGAAAGGGAGCTGCTCCAGGGAAGGACGACTCTTACTCCTGTTGCCTACCTTCACCTACTGAGCACAGAGTCTGGGACAAATTAAAAAGTTCAACAAATTTTGACAAATTATTTAAAATGTATTACAATTGGAAGTTAAGTCTTGTTCCAGATACAAATTAGAATTTAATTACTGTGGTACCAGAGAAGTGACAATGAATTGTTTGTGATCAACTGGAGAATGAGCTATTTTTAAAACACTTTAGAATTATACAGTGATTTGTGAAGAGTCCAACGATACAGCAATAATCAAACACTGAAAGATCCACAACTGGGTTAAGACAATTCTTTACCTTAAAGGGAGGCCAATAACTAAATCCCAGTCACTGTGAATAGTTATATGTAATGGTAGCATTCTTTAATATCACAGAATACCAACAATTTTAATATACTTGTTTTTGTTGTATTTTAAAACTAATTCAGATGAGTGAGCCCTCCTTCCTGATATTAATACAGAGTGGTTTTCCCCACACTGTCCTCCTCTCTCCTCAGTAGCCAATAATCAGAAATATTCATGTACTTATAGAAAATGTAATATTGCTCATTTCAGATCTTTTACTCTAATCCTACTTATTCCTTACAGAAAGTTTCAGGCATTATATTTTTGAAAAGTGTCACTATTAGGAGGAACAAATTATCCTGCATGCTTAGAAATATTTTGATTATATCTGACACTCCAATATGTTCCTTAAGGTGTTTAGTTTACATGTAATTTTTTTTCCTGGATACTCAAAAACAAATACAGTGTGAATCATGAAAATTTAATTCAATACCTGTGTTCCAAATGCAAGGTTACCATTTACAGTCACTACTATTAAGGTGTAATATGGCATATAATACACCATAATAAAGTAAATGTTGATCAAAAAGTATATTTGTGGGACTAAGAGAATATGAAGGAAATGCACTAAATTATAGACTAGTTGGTAAAGCTTGGGGTGATATTTGCTCTCCGTTTTCTTCATTTATATATTTTCCTTTGGTAAAAGCATATTGGTTTGTCTATGAAAATATTAGTATTTGAAACATTTAAATGGTTTAACTAGGCATGGTCTTACAGTCCTATGAGAGCTTATATAGTTAATCAGCAACTTACAATCTCCTGGCTGATCCAGACAGACACGAAACACTTCCTCATGAGTCAAGGCCTCCTACCAAATATTCAAACTTTTCAGTATCAAGTATTTAGTACTCACTAGAGGGGGCAGAATTAAGCCTCTGTGCAAATCAGGATATACTGAATGCCAGTAGGTTACTTTTCTCCTCACATTGCTTGAAAATTTGAGACAATTGTACTTTATAATAAAGTCTCAACCACTGCTGGATCACAGGATCAATAAACTATACTGAAAACCTTAAGGATACAAATTGTAAAGGATATATATAAATATATATATGTATGTGTGTGCGTGTGTGTGTGTGTGTGTGTGTGTGTGTGTATGCATGCACACACACACACAAATATATGTTTACATACACACAGGCACACAGGCATACATATATCAAACAGCTGAAAACACTACTGATAGTTTAATATTCATTGGTATTATTTTAATTGGTAACTACAATAGACAGGGAATATAGTATTTTTTCTTTTGATTCTTTTGCATTAATGACAGATGACAGACTTTCACAACCTCTACAAAAAAGAAACAGGGTTACTTAGTAAACTTAAGTTTCAATGCAACACTAAATAAATAATCATACATAGAAGTCTAATAAATCACAACCCAAGCTTACCATCAAACGTCAAGTACTGTTGAACTCCTGTCCTCAACCATTATGCCTATTGCCTCATTTTAACTCATTAAAAAATAAAACCAGTTTTTTTGTGTGTTTACTTTTTTACAAGTTTTAGATATTAAAAATGACTGACTTTTCATTAATTTAAAATTTTCTAATTTCTTATGCATTAATTAAAGCTACTCTATTGATGTCTCATGTTATTAGACAAGTAGGCAGCATGCGTGGTTTGAATAGAATTCTTAATCAAGGCCTTAGTATAAAAGTGTAGTAAGCAAATTATTGACATATCCAAAAGATTGTCTGTATCAATATTATTATATTAAATAAAAACTTTAAACTTTGATTTTCACTTTAACTATAGTTTCTGAGTTTGAATTAAACCTGATGGACTGACCATGAATCTATTTCCTCTCTCCCCTTTCTTTCACAGATATCTCTTTAGAATTAAAGGCATAAAAATATTCTACAAGATACAGGTTAAAGAGAAGATGATTTTTAAATTTAGGAAGAAGAAGTTTAGATAAAGCAGTGGTAACTGACCTGACAGAACAAAGGAAGCACAACCTTAGTGTCGACAAAGTGTGGCTGGGACAGGAACTAGAGAGCCAGTTTGTCTTAGAGAACCCAAGGAAAGCACAGAATTCAGAAGCTTGACATCCAATTTTTGCAGTGAGACCCATCAATTAACAAAAGTTCTGCTCATTCCTGGTGCTTCCAATTAGGTCAAGAGACAGTCAGAGACCCCCACACATCTGAGAGAAGTGCCCTCAAATGAGAGAGATCAAAACAACAAGAAGGAAATTAAAGGTAGTGATAACATTCAGGACCAAATAGAAACTTAAAGGAAATCATTCTTAACCTCAGACAGGCAAATTCTACTGGTGAGAGAGTCAAACGCAATTATGAAAGAATGCCAGAATGTAAGAGAACTCAATAAATTAATAATAAAACAGTCAAAACATAGTGTTGAATGCAAGGGCACACTAAGTCAAGGAAATCTCCAGGAAGTAGATCAAAAAGACAAAATGGAAAAATAGGAGAAAGGAAATTTGAGATATTTGTGAAGGAATAGGGGTCTGAGAGTTTCAACATCTGAACCATAGGGATACCTCAAACAAAAAGGAACAGAAAAAATGAAAGAAACAAAAACATACACTGAAAGGAGAGAAATTCTGCAGACATAATTGCCCCAATAGAATGAAAAAGTCCATACCGAACTATAACACACAATTTTAGAATCGCAAAGATAGAGAAGGTACCTAAAGCTTCCAGAGAAGGAAGGGAGGGAGTGGGGTGACTGAATGGGTAATGTAAAATGTATTATACAATGTGAACAGATTTAAGAAAATACTATCAATGAGAAAAAAGGAGAAATGTCTTCAGAATGACAAAAACTAGTACCAGCCTAGAATTCTATACTTAATCAAATAGGAGGCATTTCAGATGGCTAGAGCTCTGAAAACCTGTCATTTTCACAGGGAAATGTGCACCAGAAAAACAGGGAGTATAACAAGACACAGGGAAAACTAGGGCCTGGACATAGGGATCCAACCAAAAAAAACAAAAAAAACAAAAACAAAAAACAGTTCAGTGAGATCCCAGATGATTCAAAGGGATCTGCCCAGAAAACTAGTACAGTGCAGGCCTACGGAGAACTACTCTATACTAGAGTAAATTAACAAAAGTTTGAGAAACGTTGTTTCAGAAAAAAAATGGATCAGTTGTATTTAGTAGGTGAAATACATATTTGATAGGCATGTGACTAATGTTACAACACTGGCAGGGGGAGAGTAGCTGTGAGAAAGCAGACAAGTGAATTAAGTTTGGAAATTAATTTCACACACACAAATGAAGATTCGCCAGGTATTTGGTTAATGCAGCTCAAATGTACTATCTCTGTCTGATAGTCAACTTTGTTGTATTACTAGATTGTTAAGTATGAAAATATTTTTATGGAAGCAGGAAGACCAGTTGGCTAGAAAGAGGGAGAGCGGATTATCCTGCGGAAGTGCAAAAGTGCTCAGGTTTCAGGAATATTTAAAAAAAAGAATAGAGTGTAGACAAGCATGAGGCCCAGCCAGAGAACTGTCTCAGCCCTGAACACTGTTTGCATTGTCATTGTAATGTAAACTCTGATTTTGATTTAATAAAATCCATGATTCATGTAGAGGCAACAGGGGGAGGGAAATGAGTCCACAGTGAGTGAGGAAGCTAAGCTTTCACTTTTTATGACAGGAAGACAACAGATAGTGCTAAAAATAACTAATTAGTATACTTTTGTGTCTTTTGTTAAAAATAAGATTTAAAAACTAAGACAAATCTTTATACCACAATCAAGTTATTAAAACTTAACTTCAGTGTCAGAATTAAAAAACGGGCTTTACTAGGCCCAAGACATTCCTAAATACATACATTTGTTATTTAGGTAGAAAATAAAAGATTCAGAGAATCTATAGAAACCTGTATATGCCAAAATTATTGAGTTCATTACATTTTTTAGGAAACATGGCAGACATAATTTTCATTTAATTTATTACTTCCTTAATTAACTTTTCAACTATTTACATACCTTATTTTTCTTCTTTTTTCTTACATTAAAAATAAAAATAAATAACTGATCAATTTTTATACCAATGCCACAGAAAATTAAAGTATTGTAGTTGCTAATTGCCTGATGGATTACCAACATAGAAAATGAGAGAGGGAGTTCCCTGGTGGTGTAGTCACTAAGGCTTCAGGGCTGTCAATGCTGCAGCCTGGGTTTGATTCCCAACCGGGGATCTACCCACATAAAACAATAAAAATAAATGAAAATAAATGAGAGAAAATGTCATTTCACTTCTTTTTAAATAATTTTCAACACTATTTGTCATTCAAATGGCCTGCAAGAGAATCCCATAAAGTAAAATGTAAAAAAAACTTGTTTTTTTTATTTTTTTGATATGAGAAATATTCTTGAATGGCCACAAATGAAAGAGTCTCCCTGTACAAAAGGAAAATGCACCACAAGTTAGGCCAGGTGAGATGCTTAACTAATAAAGACATTTACCTGTTGCTTATCTGACCCACTACCCAATGGTTGTTTCCAATTCTCCATTTACACCTGGCTTCCCTGAATTACTGAGATCTCAGAGCTGACAGAACTGAGACCCCTGAGGTGCACCAGCTGCCCTGGCAGCATCCTGGACCCCTTACTGGGAATCAGCTAAAACACCTTACTAAAACAAAAATGCGTCTTTACTTAATTGAAACATAATCTTTCTAGAATTTAAATTTTGAAATGAGTGTGCTAACCTAATTGAACATATTTACATGCACAGAGAATTATTTTGCTGTTACAAAGGCCACAGACAATAATAAAAACTCCACTTTCTTTCCCACAGGGCCTCTTTGAATGTGGGATGGGCATTCTTACAACTGAAGACAGAAGGACAGGAGATAGCTTTCCTTTTACTGTCTCCACTCTCTACAGATGAGGAGCCCATGGCTCTGGAAGAAACTGAGCAATACAGCACTCTTAACCCAAAACAACAGGTTAGAAACTCCCATTTTTCTATTGTGCTTTATTACCTCAAATATTATGAATCCCTCACACTTCTGGTATTCCTGCTGAATAATCAACTGAAATTCTTGGTCATGTGTTCCTTTTTAAGCAAATAAACATAATTTTATATGACATTGAGGAAAATAAGCAGGTAGTCTGGAGGGTTAAAATACTCCAGTTCTGATTCTTATCTTAAAACAAGCAAAACACAAGAAATTGACACTAGTTTCACACTCTGAGCCTAACCTGGAAACCCCATAGGGCATAATGGCTCTGAAGTCCCCTAGCACAGCATTCATTACCTTAGAATGTCGCATGAATCAGAATGTGAAATAGGTCATTTGGTTGAGCACTACAGAACTCGGGGACAAAACCACACATTCAACACTGACAGAGAAGCCACTTTTTTTTTTATTATTTGTTTAAATGAAATCTTAACTGTGACCTAAATCCTAAATCCTATCATTCATTTTTTTTCAAACATGTGCTTTCTAGAACAAGTAGAGAAGAACACAGTACTTTAAAGACATAGTTTAATCATGTGACCTATTGAGTCCAAGAAGAAGTGGCAAAAGGTGCAAACAGAGAGTCTACCTCAAAGGTGTCCCATCTTTTGGCTTTTCTGGGCTAAATTTGGAAAAGAAGAATTGTCATGGGTCATGTACAAGATACACTAAAGATAGCTGATGAGTGGGAAAAAAAATAGAGGTCCATGCATAATTTTGTAATGTTTTAAGAAAGTTTAAAAATACAGCTTGATAATGGGGTTGTGCACGATTTCACTTTAAGTGATGCCCAGCCATAAGGGATGGGTAAGTGAGTGATGTTCCAACCATTTCATGGCACACTAAGCAGTTATTGAAAGACCTGCTGTACAGCAACATGCAGATGCATGGAAATACATCCTGGAAAACACTATAGCTCTCAAGCACAGTTTGAGGACCTTGATGTCATTACTTCTTTTCATAACAAAAAGTTATAAAGCAGCACATAAAGAGTGACCACATTTTTTGGAAAGTAAAATTATTTTATATGCATACAAAAGATACAGTAAGAGTCAATAGCAAAATATTAATAGAAGTTCTGGATATTCTGGGAAAAATAATAACTTTTCTGTATTTTCTAAATTTTTTTACATTAAATGCTTGTGAATATTGCCACCAGAAAAAATAGAAGGCAGAAAGAGGTTGTAAAAGAGCTACTGGAAAAATGAAAGATAGTAGTGGCAATTCCTTTCCTCCTGACACTTTAAGGGGAGGGGGAAGAGGAGTCACTTGAGAGAGCACCTCTAGAGAAATGACCAAAGTTCACAAGGTCAGAACATAAAAGGCTGTTTGAAAAGTTGATTAATAAGAATAAAATTGGATAACAGGATGTTACTGTGTTTTTTGTTACTGATACTACCATCAGTTATAGTAGGTATTCTTTTAGATAAAGGTAGCATAGTAGAAAAATTCTTTTAAATCTATCTGAAATCCATACTAGGTTCTTAGGATGCTCTTTTTGAATGAAATGGCTTGAAGAAATCATGTTCTATTTCAGAAGAACAAGGCAGAACATCATTCATGTATGATTTTGTGTAAGTAACCAACACAATTCAGTTCTTTATTATAGAAAATCCAAATTGTTTTACAAATAAGTAGGCCTTAGTTTCCAGAAAAACTAATGTGAATTTGTCAAAATTAAGACATTAGAAACAAAACTTTAGTGTGCTTGTAGTTGCTGTTGTGACCATGTCTCCATGGAACCTTAGTAATAGGCAAAGGCTAAAATTGAGATTTCTCATATCACTTTTTTTTCTTTTTGGTACGTGGGTAGCTCCCTGACTGGGAATCGAACCCAGGCTGCAGCACTGACAGTGCCAACGCCGAAGCCTTAAGCCACACCATCAGGGAATTCCCCCATATCACTTTATTGAATGTCAAAATAACTAAAGACAAATTGAAATGGAATTTTAACTATCATGTTAAACATAAAAAAAGTTACTCCTGAACTCACAAACCTTTCAACTTTTCTTACTTAACACTCTTATCTACACTCAATCTTTATTACCTCACCTGCCCTCCTAGCAGCTTCCCCTAAGGGCCCTGTGTCCAGGATAATCTCAGCTTCAATTCGAGGTCACCAGGACAAACTCTTCAAAAGAGATGACCTAGTTTACCTGGTAAATGAATGCTATTTCTTGACTTCTAATTTTACTCTAACCCATCATAAGAAATGTATAGATATAGCTCAGAGAGTTAAAGTTTGCTTCTGAATTGTGCACAATAACTTTGGGAATGATCAAGACTGGAGTAAATTAAGATGGGCCAACTTTATGGATAGATGATAAAATATAAAATGCATTTTTAAGACTTTTGTAAGCACCCCAGGAATTAATTATGGCGTATCTATCATGTCCACATCAGCTCTTCCATTCAGTAGCGAGCTGCACTGCTCAGCCATTTCAGATCTTTAAGCCTTGGTTTCTTCATGGGCAATACAGGGAGACTATACCCAAGAAATAATTTTAGGTAAGAGGGCCTTGAGATACATATATTGAAAATAATTATATAAAGGTCTAATTTTGGTCTCTCATCTAACATTACCATCTACTCACTGGTTGTACAATCACAAGCCTACTTTACAATAATAAGTAGAGCAGGAGATTTCACAAGCACTTGCTTTGTTTTTAAAAGTACAATTAATTAGTTCAAGGGTCCTACATAGAGAAGTAAGGAGAGGGAGATGGGATGGGTACCCTGAAGTTGGGGTATTAAAGTTTTCATTGAGAATTTCCCTGGTGGCCTAGTGGCTAGGTTTCAGCACTCCCACAACCATGGATTGGGTTCTCTTCATGGTCAGGGAACCAACCAAAACAAAAAATAATTTTCATTGAGAAAAGGGAGAAAATATCTTCAAAAGTATATTCAAAGTTCCATGAAACATTCAACTGAGCCAAAAACAGGAAGGACCAAAGGCTGGAGGGTCTTGGACTGTGGTGGGGAAGGGGAAAGAACTGGGCATTCAGGTAGTAAAGATGGAAAAAACTGGTGGGAGATGATGGGGAAAGAAGAAAGAGTGGGGGTGCTAGACAGCAGTGTTCGTCCTGGTAACCAGCCCTGGAAAAGCTGGCTTCAAATGGGAAGGAGCAGGGGACAGCAGTTCTCACCCAAAGGACCTTGGAGGCATCCATAGATTCAGCTAAAAACTGATGACATTCCCCATCTCCTCACCTGTAGACACCTCTGGACAGCTGATTTTTCTGCTGGACATGATTGCCATCACCAGCTTCCAAATCCTGCTCAGCAGGTTCTAGGGCATCAGGTGATGACACTGTCTCCACAGTGTTTCCAGCCACCACCTCATAGACCTCAGATTTGTTGTATGGCTCCCTGGAGCCTGAGCGCTGGCCCTGACTGGGGCAATAGCAACAGCTGAGAGTGTTGTCCATGGGGCAATTTTATTCTGCACCTCTGTTGCTGCCTCTTCTTGCCTCCCAACTTTGCTGCGCTCCACAGTCCCTTCCAGCCCAACAAATGTGTGACAAGCACATACAGCCTGGGGCTACTTATACCCAAGCCACCTTGTCTGGTGGGCCACCAAGTCCAGGCAGGGGCCTACGCTCAGTTGCACCTACCCTCTTCCCGCCTCCCCACCTCCCGCCCTTCCACTCCCCACCTTTCAGGAGCTGACTAGTCTGTGAGGGCAGTGACCAGAGTGCTTATTTAAAAGAAGTGGAGGATGAACAAGCACTGAGAACTATAGCTACTACAGAGAGAGTACACAGCAGAGCTCCTCCTCTTACTGCAGCCACCTCTGAAGTGAAGGCAGTTTGCCTGACCATCACCTGGCAACCACAACACAGAATGTCAGGAACGAATCAGGCTTAGATTTCCTTTTACGTTGCCCTGCCCCCATTCCACACCACACATGACTTGCTTCACAGTCTGATTTCCATTCATCACTTGCAGCCTGCAGCTGTCCAGTCTTATGAGAAGTTCAGCAGGTGTTAGTTAATGTAAGCAGCCCTAAGTCAGTGGCTCTATGGAAGTCCCTGTTAGCAAAGAGTGAGCTCCTTTAGCATCTTGGTTTTACCAGGTCTGACAGCTGACTCATTTGATGAATTGATGACCAAACTTAGTTACAGCCCAGTTGTTCACCATTTTTAAATGAAAGGCTCTCTCCTGCCTTCCAAAAAGTACTAATTTTCACATGCAACTTGTTCGTAGAAACGACCAAGGATCTGCTCCTACTGTCAATTAAGTGAGACTGTGAGCCTTGAATGAGATTCGAGGACATGTCATCCCTTCACTTCCTAATTGGTGAAACAGGAACAGATAGCATTCCTTTCAAATTAAAAACATAGGGATTCACCAATTCACATTTCTTGCCTATTTTCTTTCCCTCACAGTAGGATTTTCCAGATCTCACCATTTTCACCAAAAACAATGTATAAAGCACAATTTTCTAATACAAAATTGAGAACCACAAAGTAGAATACCTTGATCCTAATTTCATGAAGATGATGATAATGAAAGGTAACATTTGGCAAGCACTTAGTATGGACCTAGACCCATTCCAAGGGAGGTATTCATTTATCCATCCAAAAACAATCCTCAGGTAATAGATTTAACAGAAGAAATGGACACCCAGTAGTTAAGTAACACCCTCAAGGAACCATGATTGCTCAGGTTTGGGGCCAGGTTTTAATTCCAGACAATGTGGATCTCTTCACAGGCACATGATTGTGATTATTAGAAAACAGGGAGGAAGTAAAACTTGGGAGGCAGAGATGTTGTATTAGGACTTTTTTTAAAAAAAGAACATATTTTGATGTGGATTTTAAAATAGTTTCCTCTTCATCCAGCATTAAGACTCTCCTTTGTGCCAGGCACTGTTTCTGTGAAACTCTTCTGCCCTCAATGAACTCAGGTAGGTAAGAAAATAAAGGCGTAGAGAGCTCAGTGGTCTGAGGTCACATTTTGGAAATTACTAGATCTATTTGACCCAAAAGTAGATGTTGGGGTAAAAGTTTGAATTTTATGGTGGAAACATAAACCAACTGAATGATGTGAAGTTGAGGGGTCACACAGAGTTTGTAGTGAGGTCACTCTGCACAGACAACAGGCAGATAGAAGAAAGCAACAATACCAAAGAAGACACTTTGTATTCATCTAGAGTAGAAATGAGGGTTGAGACTAAAGGCAGTGACAGGAACAGAGGGAAATAATTTGAGATCATGTATGAGGCAGAATGAGAGTACCTGGTCACTAGATATGCAGGCAGAAGTGAAGAGGGGTGGCAAGAATGGTCACTAGGTTTCTAGTTTGGTAGACTACAGTTAGATAGCAGTGACTTTATCCTAGAGAGAGAATGTGAAAAGCGGATCAGTTTGTGGTGCAAGGTAAGTTTAGGCTCTAAATGAAATATGAAAACGAAGCTCTCTTGTAGAAAGTTGGATATAAATCTTTTTGGCTATGTCTGCTTTGTGATATGCCAACTCATGTTTTCAATATAGCACCCATGTTAAATCAAACTAAAAAAACATGATTGGAGGAATTTTCTAGAGTGGGCACTCTAAGAATTATCACTTTTCTTTGTGGTTACTTTCAAGGAGCCACTTGAATCTATGGTTTTAGTAAATAAGGCATCCTATGTAAAAGAATACTGTGAAGTGAAAATATTTAAAATGGCATTGGCATTGTAGCACATAGAAAGCATGGGTATAGAAGTGACTGCTTTGAGAAGATATGTATAATCAGAAAGAAATAAAATAATAACTGTGATAGTTGGAAAATAGGGAGATTTAAGGGGCATTTAAAGGAAGCCTGCCAAGGTGAGCTGTGAAGGTCAAGAGACTTGAGCTTGATCAGGAACAGCTGATCAGGTGAGCCTCAGGAGGGTAGGGATCACATCTGCCTTTCACTTCTGTGACCGCAGCACTCCCCTGAGTGCCTGGTAGGTACACAGTTTATATGCAATTTCTTAAACAGAGTCAAATGACAGGTAGGCAGGAAAGCGACAAATGCCTTTGGCTTTGGCAACTGGGTTATTGGGAATGTGTCAGCAGGATGGCAGAGAGTGAGCGTATCATGAAGAGAATAGGACGTGAGAAAGTGAGGATGAACTGAGGATTAGTTTTGCAAACCCTTGGTTGGGAAGAGAAATGTAAGAGGCAACTAGAGATGTAGAGTTAGCGATTTTTATGGTAAGGTGGAAAAAAAATTGAGTATGTTATTTGTTAAAGAATAAGAACCAATGGGGAGAAAAACAGTATTTTAAGTTAGAGGAGAAGGGAGAATGAACAGGGCAGTCTTTAACAAGATCAACCCTAAATACACATTAAGAAATAAATCAAATAGACATATTGATCAGTAATGGGCTCAAAAGATAAAGTTAGAATTTATTTTCTGAAAGCTATGAGATTCTCAATATGTCTTATTAGAAACCTTGAACAGTGACTGGTCATTTATTTTCAGATGCCCTGTAATAAATTCTAACAAATATAAAAAGAACAAGGTAAGTGTATGTTTTCATTTATTAAACCTGTAAGGAGTTTACACATTACATACAATGTACCGCACTATGGCACAGGTTTTTAATTGTGGAAAGTTTTCTCTCTTTCTTGAAATCTTACAGGTGAGACACAAACCAGTGATTTGATCAAGGCAATGTCCCTTTAGGCACTTTTGTCTGGGGCAGGCCCCATAACAGGATTACAGATGAGTTAGAGGTTATCCTTTATTTTATGAAGTAGAGCAAAGGTGCCTGGGAAAGAGACCAGGCCGAATGCCTTCATCAAGCCTGTGTTCTCAAGTAGATCAGATTTAGACATGAATAATATACAATTTGAGGACCTGGAAATTAATACCCTTTAAACTATCTAACATGCAACTCCCACTCAAACCCCAGTTTGAAAACAATTATAGAGACATCTGAGATCCACAATGTATTTTAAGTTTATCTAAACTGTTTAGGAAGTCCGGGCATACAAAGCTTGGCTAGGAAATTCTCCAGGCTCTTCTATGAGAGACCCTCATATGTACTTGAACTATCATGTCACCACTGCCTTCCTCAGGGAACTGCAACGTTTCTGACTGGATACTGAACCAATAGGGTCCAACACTGGGTAAACAAAACAAGATGGAAGATGATTCAATGTTTTGATACTTTTCCATCTTTGAGTGAAAGTTTATTTTCATAAGAAAAGTAAAAAGAAGGAAGTTGTTATTTATATATATATATATATATATATATATATATATATATATATATATATATATATATATGAGTTGATGCCCAACAGGTAGTATAATAAAACGAGAATGTAATGAAAAAATTCAGACAAGGACATAATTATCTTAAAATTGTATTTGTTTTAAGATCCATTGAATGGCTGGACTTCAATTGTTAAATAAGCATTCTGTTTAGCAATCTAGAGATGAAATAAGTAAAATGATCATGTTGTTTTCCTACACATTATTATTTAATAAATGTGCATATTACAATATAGAGTATCATAATTGTGATGAATAATTTTAAGACATTAGAGAACATTTCGTATAATACAATGTTTTTTAGTCTTTATTTTTAAATTGCCACAGATTATGAGGCATTTTACTAGTACACACTGTCTTGAAAAAATTTAACCCAGTAGCAAAATGAACAAAATGTGCAACCTGCCCTTGAGATATAAGAAATGTAGTAATATGGATGTGTAGATGACACACTCATTAATAAGAAGGTGAAACTATGTTACA
>PVJL010017026.1:0-19355 GCA_004026885.1 Lyroderma lyra | reverse complement strand
AATAATCAATTACAAAACAAAAACAAAAACACACAAACACATGGAGGTTAAATAACATGCTACTAAATAATATATGAGTCAACCATGAGACAAAGGAAGAAATCAAAAGATACCTTGAGACAAACAAAAGTGAAAGCAGTTACCCAAAATCTATGAGACACAGTAAAAGCAGTCCTCAGAGGGAAAGTCAGAGTAATAAAGGCCTACCTAAAAACACAAAAATAATTTAAAATAAACAGTCTAACTGTATACCTAAATGAACTGGAAAATGACCAAGAAAAGCCCTAACTGAGTATGAGGAAGGAAATAATAAAAATCAGGGTAGAGATAGACAAAATTGAGACTAAAAACCAACAAAAAAAAATCGATACAAAAGATCAATAAAACCAAGAGTTGGTTCTTTCAAAAGATATACAAAATCAACAAACCTTTAACCGGACTCAGAGAGAGAGAGAGAGAGAGAGAGAGAGAGAGAGAGAGAGAGAAAAAAAAAAAAAAAAAAAAAAAAAAAAAAAAAAAAAAAAGAGAGAGAGAGAGAAAAAAAAACTATGAGCCACTAAACACCAGGAAATTGGACAATGTAAAAAAAAAAAAAAGAAAGAAAAAGAAAAAAGAATAAATTCCTAGAATTATTCAATCTTCCAATAAGAAGAAGCAGAAAATTTCTCCTCAGCCTTGCCTCACACTCCCACACTCCTCCCTAGGATTCAGTCTGGTTTATTTGGTCATTCATTCATTTGTTCATTTACTTATTCAACAAATATTATTTGTTATGTACACATATAGAAATAAGGCACTAAAGTACAAGATAAGCAAGATCCCTAGCAACACGGAGCTTATATTCCAGTGATAGTGCAAGAAATACACAAGTAACAGATTATGACAAACATTATTACAGGATAAATATTTTTTAGAAAGACATCTTAAGGAACATTCTTGATTTTATGGGAAGATTTAATTGTAAGAATATTTTCCCTTGGTGGCTTTTCTTTGTCAATTCTATGATTTTTTGAATAAGTAATAAACACAAATGGTACTACATAAAAAGATAGGTGTTGAGGAGTTCTTTTCCACCCTAATCACTGTGCCAGCTGGCAACCACTGTTACCTTGTGCTGTGTAACTTTCCTGAAATAGTCAATATGCAGACAAGGCCACTTTTATTGTGATAGAGAGTGTAGAGAAATTGAACTAGTGTGGAGTGACCAAGATGATCATTTTAGAAGAAAGCTACACTTTTAGCATCTTTCATAATGACCTTAGGATATCATTGAAGAAGAAAATTTAAAAACTGAATTTAAAAAACTGAATTTTAATGCTATTCAGAGGAGAGATAAGCACCTCACAGCTCCCAGCAAAACATAGGGTGGGTAGAAGTGGGAAAAGATAGCTTTAACCACAGGATAGGTTTATCAGACAAGCATTCATAATTCTATTTGTTTTTATATATTCTCACTGTTTTTCTTTACAAATGATGGCATACAACACTATTCTGTACCTTGTTTTCTATTGAGTATAATATGCATTTAATAAACTGCACAAATCTTAAGTATAAAAAAAGAAACAGAAAATCTGAACAGAGAGATTAGTACCAATTAAATAGAATCAACATCAACAAGCTTCCAACATACAAAAGCCTGGACCAGATGGTTTCACTGGTGAATTTTATCAAATACTTCAAAAAGAATAAACACCTATTCTCCTCAAATTATTCCAATAAATCAAAGAAAAAGGAAGCCTACTTATCTCATTTTATGAAGCCACCATTACCCTGATTCCAAAACCAAACACAGACATTACCAAAAAAAGGAAACAATATAGGCCAAATCCCAAATGAACATACATGCCAAATTTTCAACAAAATATTAGTGAACTGAACTCAGCAGTACATTAAAATGATCATATACCACAATCAATGGGATTTATTCTTGATATGCAAGGTTAGTTCAATATATGCAAATCAATTAATGTGATACTCCACATAAATAAAATTGAAAAGAAAAATTTTATGGTCATATCAACAGATGCAGAAAAGGTATTTGACATACTCCAGTATCTATTTATGATAAGAATTCTCAGCAAAGTGGAAATAAAAGTAACATAAATCAACATATCATATATGGCAAATGCACAGCTAACATCATACTCAATGAGGAAAAGTCAAAAGCATTTTCCTCAAGATCAAGAAAAAAACAAGGATGCTCACTTTCACAACTTTCATTCAACATAGTTACCTTAAGTCCTAGACATAGCAATCAAACAAGAAATAGAAATAAAAAGCAAAAACAATTAGTAAAACTGTAATTATTTGCTATAGAGAGAGAACTCTAAAGATTCCACCCCAGAATTATTGGAACAGATAAATGAATTTAGTAAAGTAACAGGATTCAAAATTAATTTTTAGAAATTAGTTGCATTTTTCTACACCTATAATGAATTAGCAGAAAATTAAGAAAACAATCTGATTTACAATTGCATTAAAAAAGAAAAAATCCTTGGAGTAAATTTAAGCAAGGAAGTGAAAGATGTATACTCAAAAATTGTAAGACATTGAAGACAGAAAGTAAGGAAGATACTCAATAATGGAAATATATACCATGCTTATGGATAGGAAATATTATTATAGTTAAATTGTTCATACCATACTACCCAAAGCAATCTATAGATACAATGCAATCCCTATCAATATACCAATGACATTTTCCACAAAACTAGAACAAATAATTCTAAAATATATATTGAACCAGAAGAAACCCCAAATAGCCACTGCATTCCTGAGAAGGAACAAAGCTGGAAGTATCACACCAGATATCAAATTATACTACAAAGCCATAGTAATCAAAATAGCATAATACTGGCATTAAAACAGATATATAGATCAATAAAACAGAATAGAGTCCAGAAATAAATCCATATCTATATGGTCAATTAATCTATAAAAAAACAAAAATTTACATTGTATTAAAGACAGTCTATTCAATAAATGGGAAAACTGGACAGATACATATAAAGAATTAAACTGGACCATTTTCTTACACCATGTACAGGAATAAAATGGAAATAGATTAAAGAGTTAAATATAAGACCTCAAACCATAAAACTGATAGAGAAAAATACAGAAAGTAAAATCTCTGATATCACCTTTAGTAATATTTTTACTGATATATCTGCTTGGATAAGGGAAAAATAAACAAAGGGGACTACATAAAACTGAAATGTTTTTGCACAGCAAAGGAAACCATCAACAAAATGAAAAGACAATCTACTGAATGTAAGAAGGTATTTGGTAATGATATACCTGATAAGGGATTAATACACAAAATGTATAAAACACTCATACAACTCAAGAGCAAAAAGTAAACAACCCAATTGAAAAATGGGTAGAGGACCTGGAAAGACATTTGCCCAAAGAAGAAATACAGATGGCCAATAGGCATATACTGGGTGGTGAGAACATAATGCAACACATAGATGATGTATAATGGAACTATATACGTGAAACTTACATAATTTCGCTAATCAATGCCACCTCAACAAATTTAATAAATCCATTTTTAAAACAGGAAGAAAAGATGCTCAACATCATTATTCATCAGAGAAATACAAATAAGTACCACGATGAGATATTATCACTTCACTTCTATCATTAATAAATCAACAATAAAACAAGTGTTAGTGAGGATATGAAGAACAGGAAACACTTATGTACTATTGATAGGATTACAAATTGATGTAGCCTCTATGAAAAACAGTATGGAAGTTTCTCAGAAATAGGACTACCTATGATCTAGTAATTTCACTCCTGGGTATTTATGTAAAGGAATCTAAAACATTAATTCAAAAAACATATGCACCCCTTTGTTTACTGCAGTGCTATTCACATTAGCCAAGATATAGAAACAACCAAAACTGGATAAAGAAATTGTGGTACATTTACATAATAGAGTATTACTCAACCACAAAAACGTCTAAAATCTTACCATTTGCAACAACATGGATGGACCTTGCAGTTAATATTCTAAGTGAAATATGTCAGACTGAGAAAGACAAATACCATATGATCTCACTTATATGTGGAATTTAAAGAACATAATAAACAAACAATACAAAAATAGACTCATAGATATAGAGAAAAAACTGATGGTGGGGGTGTTGGGAGCTGGGTAAGAAAGGTGAAGGGATTAGGAAATTCAATGAGTAGTCACAAAATAGTAATGGAGATGTGAATTACAATATGGGGGAAATCGTCACTAATGTAAAAACTATGCATGATGTCAGATGGGCACTAGAATTATTGGGGGAGCACTTCATAAATTATATAAATACCTACCCACTGGGCTGTATTCCAGAAAATAATATAAATAATATTGAATATCAAGTATAATTTAAAAATATACATATAGTCAAGGGATGTAAAGGACAGCATAGCGAATATAGTCAATAACATTGTAATAGCTTTATAAGATATTAGATGGGTAGTGCACTTGTTGAGGTCATCACCTTGTGAGGTGTGCAAATCTCTACTCATTATATTCTTTTGTACACTTTAATCATAAAAAATTTAATTAGCAGTGGGTTTTTTGTTGTTATTGTTGTTTGTAGTGGTAAATAAAATAATAGTGGACTCCAATCAATGGTATTTTAGATTTAATTTTGTTGAGTCAAATATGGGACTAGGCAATGAGTCAAAATCTAAAATTTGGACCTTTTTGCTGTTTAAGTGATTTTGTTCACAGCCTGAATTTAAAGTTAGCACATACTTTGTTAAATTACTTTGTCGAAATTCCTTATATTTAAACTAAATTATAAGACTGAATGGCTTATGTGTTTTTTACCACCAAAAGAGTTTGTGGAGATAACATGTATTTTTACCAAAGTTTAAAGTTGTAGTTTAGAAATAAATAGGCTATAGTGGAGAGTTTGCTTGGCACTAGCATAAAACTGAACACTTGCATTTTACTTACTAGTATTTTAAATTAATATAGCTATCCACATATCAAATAAATTCACTTCACTTATCCTAATCTACTTTCATTTTCTCATCACCCATGACAAAAATTCATTTTCTGTAGCTTTTTAATGTCTTGGTTTGTTTGTCTTTCAGCACAGGAATAATTCAGTGGCAATGAATAGCTGGGTTAGAAATCATGATGTGTTTCTCCTAAGCATATGCTGCATGTGGTACAGCACTTCACGTTATGAAGGGAGATATATTAAGTTGATGATTCATGGCATGCTTTATTTCAATGAAAAGAAGGTAGCTTTATTTCAAGTATAAAAGACAAAATGAATTTTTTTATGTGGTTCTGTGGCTAGGAATGGAACCCAGACTGCACATTGAAAGTCCCGAAGTCTAGCCACTGCACCACCAGGGAACCTCGTAAATGAAATTTTAAAGAAGAACTAATATATTTAAAACTCCCTTGGTCAATATGTTTTTAACATGGCTATCAGTGTTGCCTTGGTTTTTTCATCTTACAGCTATGTGATTAATAATTCGAGGTTTCCATTAGGATTAATTTTGCTGGCAATATTTGTCAATAAAAATATTATAAATGAAGATATTTAAGCCCCTGCAATGTTGGTACACTTTTGTTATAAGAAGGTACGGCAAATAAAACAATTGCTAGAATAGCTAAAATTTATAATCAAGATTATAGAAGTCCTCAGAGATTGTGTGTGTGTGTGTGTGTGTGTGTGTGTGTGTGTGTGCATGCGTTACTTTATGGCAGGAATGATTGTTCTGTTTCATGGGAACCTAATTAGCCAGAGATGGTTCTTTAGTGAGGTCACTGACAAACTAATTTTGCAGTCAGAAAATGGCTTTTCTTTCATGAAAACTCTGCCTTTTTTTTTCTTTCTATCACTACCCTCTTGTACTTTTCAGCTTGTATCTATTCGTTAACTCTAAACATATTTAAACTTTGGAGATAGGATTTGATTAAATTTAAGAGTATAAGATCTGTATGTTTATTTTTACAAAATTTTACATCTTGTATTTTACATTGACTGCTTGCTTGTATTGCTGAAATTTTAACATTTGTTATGCTTTGAATATGTACTCTTATTAGTAGAAAACATTACTTTGATTATTTTTATTACTATAAGAACAAAATATCTCATAATGCTTTTTTTTGAAAGCATCCATACACATACAAATATATATATGTGTGTCTATACTGTAAAATGACTCAAAAGCATATTATGGATTTTTTGAATAAAAGAAATAGTAAATCAGTGGTACATAGTTCCTCCTATCTGACTTTTATCCTGAAAAATCAATTCTTCAAGAATAAATCTCTTAAAATGTATAATAGCATTCACTATGTGCAAGACACCATTCTAAGTTCTTTATGTATCAAATTATTTAATGCTGATAGCATATGTATTTCAGATCCAAAGAAATAAAAATGCTGAAACATATGGTTAATAAGTTGAAATCCTGATATTTGAACCCAACTAGTTTCGTGCAGAGCCTTTGCTCTTATCCACTATATTATACAACATCTTAGCCATTTTAGAATAATCTCTACTGAATCTTGACTTGGTTTGCTTTCATCCAATTACTAAACATCTCATTTTATATTTTCATACCTGTAAATGTGAAGTTAAGCTAGATACTTTCTAATGACCTTTCTACCCTTCAGCTTTAGAGCCATGTACTTGAAAGGTTAAGCAGCAAAAGGAGCAAAAATCTGAGTTCTCAATAACTCAGGAAGAAAATGCATATAAGGAAAAGTCACATTTGAGGGAAAAAACTATCTTGCTTCATCATAATTTTGTGATTTTGTTTTTGTTTTTTTTGGGGGGGAGGTAGGCATTAACCAATTGAATAATTATATACTGATTGTCTTTTATGGTCCTTGTCAGCAATAGATGAAGAGGAATAGTACAGATTTCTAAAACTAAGAAGTGTTATTTCAACATGTAACAGACAATTAAAATATAGTACAAGTTTTTCATATAACAGGTAAAAACTCTCATCATGAGGGGTGACCAAGGTTGGTCACTCAAATCAGGGGGTGGAAGATCAGTGCATTTGTTTTTCCTTGTAGGAATTTGTTTGGCATGCATGACCATACTCCCAATCTCCATTTTTGGTGTTTAAACTATGGTGATTCAAAACAATGACTAGCCATTTGAGTAAATTAAATGACATCCAAACATAAAATCTACAATTTTATTTCATAGTCAAAGGAGAGCTGAGCAGTAAGTGCACAGGAAACAAATGAGAACATTATTTTTCTTACATTATCTTTTCCCAGAAAAATACACTAATAGTTTTTGTGTTTCAAATGGGGGTTTTATTTTATTATAGCTATTACTATGAGAAAAAGAAAATGCTTGGACACACACACACACACACAAACATACACACATAACATAAGATGTGCAAAATAAAGGATTTTTAAATTATATTGTATTTTGTACTTTTGGTACTAATATAAATCCTCTGAGGTAGGTAATATTAGGATTTGAGATCACAAATTAAAAATACCCTCATTTCTTTCCTTCATTTTGTATCAATTGAGAAGTAAAATAGGGATCAACAAGACAAAGAGAAAAATGCCAGCATGAGCAATAATAGAGATTTTGTATAGCATAGTTTATGTGGAAATAAATGAAGAGCAGTATGGTTACTTTTGGAGATGTTATTGAAGAATTTAAGCATCAGATGAGACTATACTACAGATATATTTAATATTTCTTCCAACCATGTGAATGAGTAATTTTAATGTTAGTGTGTTCACTGGGTTATTTTGTACTCCTTATATTCATAAATAAATCAGCATGATTTTATTGAACACCTGGGTGTTTACTAAAATGAAAAATAAAAGAATACATAAACAAAATATAATATTTTCAGTATAAACAATCTCTACCGTCACGTACTGGTTTCCATTTAAATTGTAGAGAGTAAAGTATTAAAAGAGTAATTAAAAATATCAGCTTCAACTAAAATACTGACATGAAGGACAAAAAATATTAATGAGGTGAAAAATTATGGTGCACTGCAGTAAAGGAAGAAGACTTATAATAGGTAAGAGTTTCTCAATCTAAGCAATAGAAGGAGTCTGAGGGAAACTAGAGAATACATAACAGAATAAGAAAGAAGTGTACAGATATACACATAGTAGGTGTTCAATGTGTGTTTGCCAGATAAGTCAAGTGACACCTGCAAAGGAGAGGAAATAATTTAGGCTAGAACACAGCACCCAAGATGAGGAAAATGTGACCTGCGTGAGGTGAAAATAAATTTACAGGTGCTTGAATGGCAGGAAAAGAAAACCCTTTTATGTTCCTGCTTGGGATCTTGCATAAATAAATTATTTTAACACTATTGTTCTTGAGAGGAGAAACTAGAGAATAAACAACAAAAGGGCCATAACAGGAATGCAGGTATGAAATAATAAGGACCTAGATTAGCAGGACACCCGTGTACATAGAAAGGAAAGGGTGAATCTGTGAGACACTTAAAGGGCCAAAGACTCTGCTAAGCTTCCAGTAGTCTATACTTGTAGAATAAGCTTTAACTTTAACCTAAATGTCTTCTCTGTACTCTGAGTTCAAAGCTCTGAGGACAATAGATAATGTATGAGTTTGTAAAAACCTTAGTGATGCAGTCCTGGATATTTTTCTAAGCTGTGAAACAAGAAATCTTGTTTAGAGTGAGAGAAAAAATAGTTCTCTGAAGCAGGACTTGTTCATTTTCTGACTCATTTTGCTTCCAACTAGTTTTAATTGTATGAGTGAAACTGTAATCAAACAGGGAAAGACCTGCAGTGTGCCCAAATCCATACTGAAAAGGGTCAGAGGTTCTAGGATTAACAAAAGGTTCTAATTGGCTTTTCAAGACTGAGAAATGTGTCCTTTGTTAACTGGGGTGCCTATAATTATTTAGAGGATGTTGGACTCTGTCATTGGAGAAAAAGTATGGGGAGCAATAAAGTGTCTTTTCATTTTAATTTAAATGAACCAAGTATAAATGGTGTCTGATCATTTATAATTCTTTGTAAGTACCTTCTCACAATAACACCTTTCTTCTCATCATGTGTTAGTATGTATCTGACTCAAAATGTTTACATGGGAGCTAATATTTTTAAGTATGCCAAAAATATATTGTAAATCACCTCTTCTTTTCCTAAATACTATTTGGTTGTATTTGCAAAGGAAAGATTCTATCTTGTTCTTGAATAATCTTCACAGATACCATACAATTTACCATAATTCTCAGAGAAAAACAGAAAACATCTGCAGAGCCATTAGCTTTTAAATAAATTATATAATATTGGATCTCAAGCCTATGCAGTTTTAGAACATCTATGCTTGTATTATATATCTTTTCTGATAAATTTTAACTTGAAACACTTTATGTATTTCAGTTATTCATTTATAAGTGCCTGAGTAAAGGTTTAGGTATTTCTAACTTGTTAAAATATGATCTAAAAGTTAACTGTGCCAAGAATTTTAATCTTTTTTATTATTATTAATGAAGTTTAAAACTGGAGAAAAGGATTTTCAGTGTATATTTTCCTCCATTCTGCCACTGATTAAATTATGCTAATGAGAGAGTAGCTCCTGTAAAATCAGCACTAGGCATCATTTTGCAATAAATGGAAACAAAAGTCTATCAACTTGGTACTTGTCAATTTGTATTCTCATAAACAACAATAACAACAATAAGGGGTAGGAAGTGCAAAGGTGAAGAATTTGCAATTTCAAAGTTGTGTTAGTCGGGGTGTTATTTTGGAGCTCATGGTAAGGTCAGCTGATGCAGGATTTCAAAGGCAATTAGAGTAAATCAAACTCAGAACATCCCCTTGGGCTAGTTTAAAGATACCTTGGAAAAATCCTCTTTTTTTTCCCTCTAACCCTGGTTGCTGCCACATCTAGCAGCTGCTTTCTTTTTGACAATTCGTCACTCCTGAAAAATGTTTGCAAGCAGTTTGGATAATTTCCAATTCATTCTTGCAGGAAATGAGGATTTGCTTCCTCACTTGGGATACCTGCTGCTAGGTTTATTCACTAATAAGCATGATAAATGTTTTAGCCTTTGATCAGTGCTAATTTAACAAGTAAGCTTCCCAGAAAAAAGTCTTTGAGGCTCAGGGGCTCAAGACAGCACATGAGTTGGAAATATGATTGATTGTGTTGCTGTGAGAAATTTTCATAAAAAACTTTTAGCACGCTGCTATGTTCTGAACAATTAAATAAAAAAATGAAAGATAGTTACCCTCCAAAAAAGGGCAGAAGCAGCCTAGAAACTTCACAAAACATTTTTTTAAAAACCAGCTCAGACTAATTTTACAGTGAGTACCATTCGTCTTTTTTTAAACCACATTTTGTCCACATTACTTTATCAATTTTTTTAACCTCCAGACCCATCCTTCTCATACGTGATTCTTTGCATTCTCTTCTTGCCAGATCTATTTATTAATATTTTAAATAAACTTTAACATGAGGTATATTATGAAAACTGAACAAATGAAATGGAGAAGAAATAAATTTCTGGGTGTTGTTTAAAAATCTACTGTTATCAAAAGGGCTGAGACAAAAATCTAATACCTAACTAATGAAAATTGCTGCCATTTGTTAATTGAAGTGTAGTCCACACATCCAATCAGCAAAGTAGACACCAACAGTGATCAAACATAGAAAATGCCAAGTTCCCTTGGTCCCATACCAAATCTTGAATCCTTCCCAGCAAGAGACTATCAAGCTTTTTTCCTCAGTACAAAGAAATTATGTCTGCAGATCACAATGAAAAAGTAATGTTGGACTGCCTACTTTAAATCAGTGTAGTGCAAAGGTTGTATTAATACTACAAACTGCACTTCCAATCAACATTACAAAATGTATAACATTTGTAAAATAAAAAATACAAAAGCAAATGAGTAATTTCTTTACCATTCAATGCAATCAACAAAATGCCCTCTATGGAAAATACAGGTATACAGATTAAAGTGTAGGTAGAAACTCTTCTTTAGTAATAATCATTTTCTGTTATGAAGGTTGACACTATAGAATGATAAATTTGAGGGAAAAAATCCATTTTAAAAGAAGAATCTGAAAAGGAAAGATGAGAAAAAAAGCTATGCCACCATGATTGAATGACACAGGGTCGTTAAAAATATTAAGACAATAAAGGTACTGCTTACTATATGAGTATGTGGACACAAGCATATGTAGTAAAAGTTTAACAATACAGAAAGGGTGGTAGTTACCTTGGGCAATGAAGGAGAGAAGCAGGCAAATATTATCAGAAAGAATTATAAAAGGGAGGTCTTCTTGTATGTGTTGTTTTATTTTGAGAAAAACAATCATCACAACATTTCGTAGTTGTTAAATCTTGGTAGCTATAAGGGTATTTATTAAACTTTTTTAAAATTTTTCTCTAGATTTGAAATATTTCTTAGTATTTCAAATGTTAAATTAATTACGGTTTATACAATAATTAAGTTAAAAAAGAAAATGTTGACAGACTGTGGATTGGGGAAATGCTTTAAATTTATTTCATTTGACTGTCTGATTTGACAATATTTAATTTTTTCATGCGAAAAATAGAGATGGTTTTGAAAAATTATGTTAAAAACATCCGTACTTTCAATAAGTTTGCCCTAAAATCTTGTGTTTATTTCTATATATAATGTGTCAAAGGATAAACAGAAGAAATTTCCAGGCTCATATTGGAGTTTTGATATTATATTATTATATAATAAGAAATATTTAAAAAACTAGTATAACATGGATTAGAAAATGTAGTTTTAGGGAATATCAGGTCCCTAAAAGCTGTCATGAAATATATGAGGCTTCGGCATATAGAAGAGTAAGTAGAGTAACATTGTAAATGTTAAGCAAGAATAAACACCAATTTGGTATTTATAATCAGACATTTTTATTCTTGTATAAAACTGTAAAACCATACTAGTTATATAATAATAAGATATTTTGCTTTATGAATCACTGGGTTGTTAGACTTGCAAGGGTGTAACACTACATTCTAACTATGAGTCAGCAATAATACTCATATGTCTAGAAATGGATATATTATATGGTTTTTATGGTTTGATTATTATAAACTTGCAGTTAAATCATTTGTTAAGATTATGGGCTAAATGTTCTTACACTCTCTACTATAATACATTTATCATTCACTTGTAAATAAACTGGGCTGCTCACAGATAAAGTGAAGAGAGCATATGAGATACCATTGAAAACTATCTACTAAACATCACTAATCAAAGAGAAAGATGAACAAATCAGAAACACATTTTAAGTGATAATGTCAGGCCTTGTTATTTTTCTTGTTTTCAACATTATATTTACTTTGAATATGTCTGTATATCTATTTATTGTAAATTAATACCTATTTTTTTTTGGAAACTACATTGGATCCATGAATACAAATTTTTTACACATAGTTATTCCCATATTGCCTCTGTTGGAGTTAAAAACATTTGACTTAACAAGAAGTTCCATTTATCACTTGTGTTTTCTACTGGGCGTTTCATCACATTTAATGGAGCAGTTGAATTCCTGAAGTCTAGAACCACGAAGCAGTCTTGTTGCTGTTGAATAGTTGTATATATCACACTCAACTCTCTTAAAAACTCATGGATTGCTGCTTTGTAGCAATCATAATATCTGGTATCATATTTCATATTACGTTAACTTATTGATCAAATTTATGTGTAATAACCAATAAGAAGCTTTAAGAGAGCTGATAGACACACAAGGGCTGTTCAGAAAGTATCCAGCCAGGTAATAGAAAAAATAGAGCACTTATGGCAGGGTATTTTCTGGACAGCCCTCATATAACAGACTTCATAAGAGAAAATAATTTTCTAGGGCTATTATACCAACTGATATTAATTGCCATGTTGCTTCCATTTATGTTGTTTACTATGTGAATGTCAACTTGTGTGTTCTGGACACATTACAAACTGTCTTCATTGAAAATAAAACTACCTTTTATGGACAAGAATATGTTGTTCAAGAGATTTTTCAAGAACAAATGACCTGTTGATGTGGGAAAAGAATGAATAGTTTAATAGAGACACTAGGGATATCTTCTCAATCACTTTGGCTTTGAGTCTTGAATTTCAATCACAAACTTTGTGTCTTTTTGCATGTTTTTGTTTTTTCATTTGATAATAATTTCAATTTACTGCAGAACTATAAGAATACAAATAGTATGAAAAAAAGCTTTACCCATTCACCTATTATAAACATTTTATTTCACTCACTGTATTATCTGCTTTCTCTCAAATAAAATATGTAAAATACAAAACACATATAAAACACATAAATGAAAATATAAAATATTTTTCTTAGAATCACATGGGAGTAAAATTGCATACATCATGACCTTCTACCCCAAAGTATTTCAGGGGATGTTTTTACAAATAAGGACATTCCCTTAAATTACCACGATATAGCTATTAATCTCAGTAAATTTAAAATTGATGTGACACTTACCTAATTTACCATTGCTATTCCATATTTCTTAATTGACTCAAGTAATGTACTTTATAGTATTTTTACCTACAATATGTTTAATATCGACAATTTGATATCTGATCCTTGTAAATTTTTGTAATATTGCCTCAATATTTAAGTATCTCTTAAATGTCGAATCATTAAAATAATATTACAATTGATAACATGAACAAAAACAAATTTAAACCCCCACAAAATCTCTTTTGTAGTACCATTCGTTCATCTTTTCTGTTTTATCTTTTTTTTATCTTTTTTCAACCAACCTTCATAAAAGCATTTTCTATACACTTTCTTTTTAGCGACAGATAGTTTAAATTTGTCACCTGACTTCTGCTTTGCTAGATTTAAAAATTTTTAAGTCTGCCAATGACCTCAGAAATTCAATGATCTTCTTGTACTCTAACTAACCTCTCCTAATCATATCTTCAGCATTTTTTTTTCCTATTTGCTATCATCTTGATTGATACTAGACTCCATCTCTCATTTTTCCTATTGACCCTGAATTCTCCTGTTTTCTTTATCTTTTTCATCAGCTTTGATTCACCTCATTTGCTGTTTCATAACCTTTCAGTCTCTTAAAAGCAGAAGCTTTTTTGGAGTTTACTCTTTAGTTTTATTTTGACATGGCATATTTACAAGTAAATATCAATTTAATATGGCAAAAAAAGATAAATAAAAGATCTCTATCTTTGGCATTCTGGTAAATCAATGAACTCAACAATTACCATCATGTAATGCAATTTAAACAGACATCACAAATCTAATCCCTGCTGAATTTGTGTTCCACTTTCAACTTGTCATCCTATTAGCACTTAATATTTATTGTCTAAATGTTGTTTACAGCCTGCCCTCAAGCTGACTTCACCCTTGCTGTGCTTCTTTGATGTGTCACTTAGCTTTCAGAATCTCTGGGACTCTCCCATCTCTCTTGCACCACAAAAACACCCATGTCTCCCATTTCTGTTTATCTTATCTTATTAATATCTCTGAGACTCATTCTTACCACCTGAATCACTATTACTCAAGTTCAAGTCTTTTTTACCTTTCAAATTCTTTTAACAGATTTCATGAATCTATTTCCCTCTTCATTCTTAGAAAATTCTCTAATTACAAGATTCATTTACAAAATATCACTTAAGAATACTTCTGATTATGTCAATTTCTGTTGAAAATAATTTATTGTCTTTCCTCTGCACAGAGAATAAAGTACAAAGTCTTTGACTTGATCATTAAGTACTTCAATGATACTGGTCCCAGATATTTTGTAAAACTTTTTTTTGCAAACGTTAAGGGTGTATTCCATAATGTACTCCATATTGCTTTTGCTTCCTGCATTTCATTTCATGTCATTTTTCTCTTTGTCCACATTATCATATGATTCAAAACCCAAAGCAAATATCTCCCTAGTCAAAAAGTTTCCTTTAAATTTGCCACATGAAATTAATCTCCCCATCCTGTAAGAGTTCATTACAATTGCATACATATAGTTATTTTTTAACATACATATATATTAAAGTTTAGGAAATTATATATATATACATACACATGTACACACACACACATACATGTACATGTAAATATGTGTATATAATACAGTAGACCTTCCATTAACTGAACTCAAGCAATCGGCACTCCCAAGCTGGTTGCTTGAGTTGTTGCTGGTTGCATGAGAATGCTTGTTGCTTGAGTTCTGGTTAATGGAGAGCCTACTGTGTATATATACACATATGTGAGTTTATGTATGTATATATATGACACCAAATAATTATATGTATATAAAATTCTGTAGACTATGACATTCCAGAAGAAATGTCCTTGGTCTGATTTTTTTTTCCTATGTCATAAATCCTCTTGTGCACAGGTGTTTGACAAATATTTGTTCCTTAAATTAATGTATTAATAAAGTGGTTAAAATACCAACCAGACACTCAATTTTTAAGTTGCAAAGTATTTACTCTACAGGAATCTTAATTTAAAAATGATTTATTGCAATGACATTTGAGATTTCCAAAATGTATTATTACAATTTTATTTCTGAATTATAGTAATTTTCCAATTGCTAGAGGGTGGGAATTTATTTTATCTAACAGACTCCTCAATATAAGCCCTCTGAACTGCCAGTGAGCAGAAGTTGAAAAGCAATAGAGGTTCATTACATGTCCTGGAATCCTCCTATGAAGTTCAGGGACATGGTAGCTAATGTCGTTGTCAGAGCTCACTGATGTCATAGGCTGCAATTGAGATGAGTTTCCAAAGGTCAATGAATTATACACATAACTATAAATAGCATGTTCTCCTTCAATAACCAATTTTTCTGTAGTAGAAAAAATTCAGACCAGTAGTTTTCAAGGGAGGTATTTTGTGAGAGAACTTTCCCCTAGAGTTCCCTTAAGGGAGGCTTTTGAGTCAGTAAGCATTTGCTAAGAAGTGATTGTAATGCAATAACTGTAAATTACTGGTGGTGACAGGGTAAAGATATAATATCTAGAGACTTTTATTCATCCTGAAAATACTTAGGGATTTACCTTACAAAGCTCAAGTCCTTTCATTATTATTTTACCATTTTTGTTTATTCCACATTGAGCATAAGGTGTGAGAACAGTTAATTTCATAATTCTCAACCTTTAGAGTGTATCAGAATCACTCAGAGAGCTTATTAAAACACTGCAGAGGAGAGAGTGGGTTGGGGAGGTACTCCCAGAGTTTATGATTCAGCAGGTCTTCAGTGAGGTATAAGTACTTGCTTTCGGTGGGATTCAACAATTTGGATTTCTAGTATGGTTTTACACAGTATTGATGCTGCTATTCCAGGGACCACACTTTGAACATCATTGTTCCAGTTCCCTGGTCCTCCAATGTGACCATATATTGAAATTCCCTGGAGAGCTTTAACATTGCCACCCCTCTCCAACCCTTTTCCACTCTACCCAAAGCCCCTAAGATTCTAAATGGCATGGAAGTGGCCTGGTCATGGGGACTTTTAATGGAGTGATTCGTAGTTGCAGGTATGATCCACTGCACTAGCTTCTGAGGGATGCTTATAAGTAAAGATTAGGAAGCCAGTCCCAAGAGTTAAAAAATGGGGAGATGTGATTCAGAGAAATCAAGGGAAGGTTGTAATGGCAACTTACTGCTATTTTACCGCAGTAAAGCTCCATGTAGGGCAATAAGAACTCCCAAAAGAAAAATCACACAATCCACATATAATAGGTATGCTAATGTTTTTCATGTCATATCATATATTAAAACCAAACATACAGTCATTATCTGGCAGGAATTCACTGTACCAAGTTTCTTTAGGTCAGTAGTTTTCCCAACAATCTTGTTAAAACATAGAGTTCTGGGTACTATCCTCAGAGTTCCTGGAAGGGTGCAGGGAGGTTCATGAATTTCATTTCTATTTCTAGGAAGTTCCCCAGCAATGCTGAGGCTGCTGGTTAGGTACCATACTCTGAGATGAGTTATTTTGAAAGTGAGAAGTTCAGCAAGACCTCCAATATAAAGGCAGTTCTTAGTATGTCAAACTATCAGATAAATTATCTTGGATATCTCACTCAGTTGGTTCTAGGTTAACCAAGAATCATTGCAAAGTTCACAAGGATGACTGCAAATAAGATAAAGACATTAAATATTAACTAATTCTGTAAGATGAGCATCATTAAAAGCTTAGTGCTATACGTTATATACTGAAGCTTTTCTTTTAAATTATTAAAACAAAAAAGATTGCCAAACACATCTATATGTTAGATGACTTAATGAATTCTATTTTCATCCAGCACACTTTTAGATGAAAGAGTTTATTCATCCAAAAGTATGTTGGATTCATCCAAAAACAAGAAGAGTTTATTAACTCTTCGGAAATGTTCTGGATTCCTAGACAAAGGGAGAAAAGATGCCTAGAGCTTATTGGTCTTTATCATTGTCATGCTATCAAACCAACAGTAGATCTCTTAGGATATCTAATATTGACTTTTTTTTCCTGACAGACATATGCTGAAATGTTCGAGAAGTCCCAAATCTGAGAATTGCTCTTTGCCACATAATTCTCCCATTCATTAATCAATGTACCAGACAATCTGCAAAGCATTAATGATAAAATAGTCAATTAAAAATAAAAGATGTTATTTCTGTCTTCATGGAATTGAATGGGGGGAATAGGCATTAATCAACTAATTCACTAAGTATACATTACAAACTGTGATATTTCAATGAGAAAGGTTCATAAATAGTACACGTTTTGGGGAGCATTTGAATACTCACAAAACCACCTTGTGCTATCAAACTGGAGAACATTAAGAAGTTAAAGAGATACTTGCAATCTTGGTTAAAATTGTTTTTGATTAATGTCAAATCATAGGCCACATTTTAAAAATCAAAATCAATACATATAATAGCAACATTTTTGCAACAATAATGACTAATTTAGGTTTAATAGTTTTAATCCAATAGGATAAACTCATATTTACTTTAAATATGCTCAGAGAACCCCAAAAGAAGGAATTTATGATTACACATAGCAATGGCTTTATAAATAGTTAATATATAACAAGACAGGTTTACAGTTCTATATTTTCATTCTCCTTTCCTCATTCATATACTTACTTCACATTTTTTGAAATCTTTATTAAAGTATAATACAGACAGAAAATGGTACAAATGTTAAGTGTATAGCTTGATGAATTTTTACAACAAACACAGCTATTTGAAGAGATTTAGAAGATAATACCAAAGTCTTTCCCTTTAGTTGAACCAATTTATCCCCCACATAGCAATAGATGAGCAGCTCAGTGGCTTTGTATTGTTGCTGATTATTAATATTTTTTTCCATGTTAGTCATTCAGGTGAAGTATATTAGCATCAAATTCTGATTTTAATTTGCTATCTGCTTTTGGATATTCTCTTTTGTGAGTCATTCACTTTTGTGTTGTCTTTTACCTCTTTATTGGCAGGTGTTTAATATGTAGTTCGCTACAAGTACTTTGTCACCCATATGCATTACAAATATTTTCTCTCATTCTGTGGTGTCATTTTATTATGGCAACTTAGCCTTCCCAATCCTGTAGTTTGTACTCTGCTTTTCAGAGGTTTACTGGCTAAAGTTGCTAGGTTCCCACTTCATGAAACTTCAAAAGCTGACAAACTCATTGAGGGCAAAACACTGCCATTTGTTTGAACTCTGTGAGTCATCAGTTTTGCCACCCCAGCCTCATGAATTCATCAGTGTTTTGTAGTTTCCCTACCCTGTAATCCCCAGGAGTAAACTTCTGCTCTGGAAAAATCTTTAATACTCATTACTTGAGTATATCTGTGAAGTCATTAATCTTTTAAAAATCCCCCCCCACACCCACATTTCCATTTGTTTCTCAGTGAGAATGTTGAGCTTTCAGAGTCCATGCTATCCTACCTGAAAGTAGATGCCCATACTACATACAAAATCTTAATGATAAAGCATCTCAAATACTGGTTAACAATAAGTAAATATGCCACTAGATAGGATTACCAACTCAATTTCTAACTTGAAAATGAAAAAGAAACCATAAGCCAAACCAGATATTAGTAATAGTCAGAAATAAGGAGGGCAATTTGAAAAGGCAACTTGAAGGGAATAGATTATAAAATGAATTGGTAGTTTTTTGTTTTTGTTTCTGCTTGTGAAAATAGAGCAGCCAATAGAAAGCATACACTCAGTTTTTAGAGTTGCCCTGTGAGTAAAACTGTCATTTCATCTCTTGGGACTTCCATATTTTTGATCTCTAAAATGAGAACTTTAAGCTAAATCATCTAGAGTGTCTTCTTTACCTTCAAAAATTGGTATCTGCAATATTTCCACATATTTCTCACTTGAAACTTATTTTT
>PVJL010017025.1:0-19348 GCA_004026885.1 Lyroderma lyra | reverse complement strand
CCATTGTTTCCCTACAGGTGAGGTCTGGTCCTGGGCCCCCCGTGCTGTCCCACCAGCCTGCTGGACTCACTGAGTGACAGCAGTTATCCAAGAAAGCGAAGTGCCCCTGATTTGTTCCCCATCTTCATAAGATTTTACCCAATTTTGCCCACTGCTCCTCAAATACACTTGTCCGTCAGCTGTTCACACTCCACAGACAGATAGACAGACAGACAAAAACAACCTACAGAGATTTGTAGTCAATTGTCCTGCAGGTCAGTTCCCGGAGAAGTGACCCTTGCTGTAGCTGTCCCGACGGGCGGCCCGCCTGGAAGGGCGCGTTTCCCCCACGCAGACGGTCTCCAAAGGCAGTTTCCACACCTCTTTGCCGAGCTTTCTGTCCGCGTCTGTCATTTTCTCCCTTCACTCCGCTTTCTTTTGAGCTTATTCTGTTCCTGAGGTTAGCTCATCCGTTTCCATCTTAACTTTAGGTTACTGAGAAGCTTCTGTCATTGTCACCTTCTTCTTTTCTAATATGAGTCCTTAAGATGAACATCTCTCTCCACATGACGTGTCAGCTTCTTCAAGCACATTTTGTTGTGTGGAATGTCTATCATCGTGACTTCAAAATATATTCTATTTCCCTTTGCCATTTCTTATCTGAACTGTGAGTTACTTCGAAATATGTCTGTTCATTTGCAAAGACAAAAGGTTATTTTAGTTTTCCTTTTATTATTGATTTCAAACTTAATTGCATATGGTGCCATTTTCTTCCCAGCTACCCTATCACCGCACACGGGAAAGGCGTGTCCGGCACGTCCAGGTGGCCGTTCCCACGTGCCCGCTGGCTGCAGCCCGTACTCGGGCCTGCACATCCATGGGCTCCCGGTGTTCTCTGCTCGAGCCAGCAAATAAGGAGAAAGGTGTGTTTCAGTCTCGCGTGTCGTGTGTCCCTCCACGTAGGTCTATTTTTACTTCCCACAGTTTATTACTACCTTTTGCCCAGAGAATTAATCTCCAGGAAGCCTTTTTAAATTAAAATCTATTTGTGACTAACAGTAACGTAGCTACATCTGCTTTCTTTTGGATAGAATTCAGCTGGATTATCATTTCCAGCCGTTTAGTTTTATTGATTCTATATCCTTGTGGTTTAGATGTGTTGTGTTGTAAGTAGTTTATAGCTTTTTTGCTAATTTGGAGCATTTAGTCTATTTGCTTTCATCTACAATTAGTGATACATATTTGGATTTATTTCTACTTTCTTTTCTATCTCCTTTTTTTCTCTGTCTTACATTTTTTTCCTCTTTCTCACATCGCAGAATTTGATAATCATTCATCTTTTTTCTATACTTTAGTGTAACTACTCTATAAATTTTAAGATGCGTACTTTACTTGTAGAGTGTAAATTTGATCTATATTCTCTGCCCTACAGTAACATAAGGACTTCAGAACCACTTCAATCCAATCCCTTGTGGCGACTTTTGGAATAAGGCACACGTGTTTTCCATTATTTGCTGTTCAGAACTGTGTGTACGTTCATCCCCCAGTTGCTACGACGTCGGTGGCTTTCTCTGAGTCACTCCAGTGTCCAGAGCAGTATAGGAAGAGACTGCCCAGCAGAAGCAAATGACAGCTTTACACACAGAATGAATTCTGTCATGTCTTTGGTGAGGATCCTGAGATGCTGGCCACCCTGAGATCACTATGACATGAGGGAAAGTAAGTGGCCACCTGCGGAAGTCAGTCATCAGAAGTCCCTTTGCAGGGGCCAACCACAGTAGTGATGGTGTGACCTACTCTTGGTGACAGTTATTGATAAATAACACCCATAACAGTAAAGTACTCCACCATTTCCACGGTTACTGTTTGTGAAGCCATCACTAAGGTACACCGGTTGCTGCCCCTCCTGTCCTAACAGACATGCACTTGAAGTTGGGGGGTTGGGGGTACACTGCATGATGAGCTGGCTACTGACTTTTCCTTGGAAGCAAATTTCCATGTGCCCCAGACTCTGACCCAGTGCCATATGGTGCAGCCACAGCACGATGGCATCTCTGTCAGCCTGACTTGCTGAGGGGGCCGAGCGGTGGCCCGACCCACAGCGAGCTAACGGCACAGTCAAGGGACTGTTCGCATGGGTCTGAGAGTGATCTCTCGCTCCGTTTAGCTCGGCAGGAGCTCACTAATGACACACTCAACTCAGCTCTTATCCCAGGCAGCGAAGCAGACACCAATCTCTCCTCCTGTTAGACACGGGGTTACTGAAACACAGCCAAGTCATGTTGCTTTCAACGTCACCCCCGTCTAAATACCAAGACATGGAGGAGACGGCCCCACACTAGTGAAATGTAAGGCACGTGTGAGCGGATTAAGCTAATGACATGTTGTTGCATTTGCGCCCCGGACAGTCCCACAAACACTTTACGGAAGCACGTGTAAACACAGTCTCCGCTGTCGCACTTACTTGGGACTATAAATTCGATTTCTTCTGACATGGCGACCCCCAGGTTATTCGAGGCGAAGCAGCGGTACTTCCCTTGGAAGTGAGCCAACTGCCCCTCGTTTGGGATGCGGAAGGTCCCTGAGCTGTTGGAGATGATGACCCGAGGGTCGGAGACGTCGAAGGGCTTGCCATCCTTGGTCCAGGTGAACCTGTAAGACAACACACAGCTCTGTGACCCCGGAGGACCCAGCGTTTGTAACGTTCTCATAAACAGACGCATGGGGACAACAGAGCAAGACACTGCTGGGCAAACGTGTACTCCGTGGAACATCTCCGATGACAGTAACGGACAGGAGCGTCTGAGAAACCTGACGGGCTGCTATAGACGGAAAGTCTGTGCCTGATCAGTGCATCGTGTTTTCAGTTACATAGCACTAACATACGCCCTGGTGTCACTTGGTCCACATGCACATTGCCTGACCGAACTCTTTGGTACTTCACGTAACCCTACCCACACTTACATACAATGACTGAATACATGGCATTTGATAAAACAGAGAAATAATGACCATTTCACATGGTAATGATTCACCACACGTGACTTTTAAAATACTGATTTGTCAGTCAGTAATAACGTTAGTCGCAATACAGTTTCAAATAATCAATTCTCATTAAATGTGTATCTTCTTAATGGCATAGCGTCATCAAGCAGATCGACGTGTGTATGTCAGCTTTACAGCACATTTTAAGTCACCAAGGACTTTAAAGTCTGGAATTCTCTCCAGGTCTCACCCGAGTACACACACCTCTCTCTCCCTCCAAAGCACGGAAGGTACTTTGAAATAAGTTCACCACTGATTGCAATGACCTAGAGCAGCAATTATTTAATCCATATAAAATACTCGACAGTCATGTACCATGCAGATGGCATTCTGCCACTGGGACGACTATTTCCATGACAACTTAAACAATCATCAACACTGACTGATCCGTGCGTCGCGTTGAAGCCACGCGATGGTGAACGTGGACAGAACGCCGTTGACCTTTGACGCACTGACTTTGGATTGCTAGGTGTCCCCTCCCACCGAGCAGCATCGCCCCCCCGTCTCTAGCTCCCTGGTCACTTGTCAGGGAGGGGCTGTGCGTGTTACCAAGGCACCAGGCCCTCTGTTCTCTGTGCAACTTGAGACGATTAATTTGATGGTAAATGTGGTTCCAACTGGCAGCAGAGCCAAGGTACGGTAACACACTTTACTTTCTGGACACAGCGATGACCCACGTGAGAACCGTGACCTCCCGTCCCGTGTGGCTTTAGATTCCCACAAGTTTCACACGAAGCACACGAAGGGTGTGACACATTGAACAGCTGTTCAGTTTGGGGGAACTCACGTAGGCTCTGGGTTTCCTTTCGCTTCACATTCAATCTGAAAATACTCATCAAAGGGGAAGGCCACTTGCACATGGGACTGTCTTACGATGGTCGGGACCTGTGGGACTGAATATTAAGTACACATTTCAGGATACACTCTGAAAACCGGTGAGGTCGACGTAGTTATAACCAAAACGCTTTAAACAGTATTGGCAGTAACAGGACAGTGAAGGACTAAAAGTGACAGAGCGAGCCTGACTTCCTCTTAGTGAAATATCTTTAATTCTAAGGGACACACCTCACTGCTCTCATTTCATGCTGACAATTAAGTTCATGAACTCGTCCTAGAAAAAGTGCTACACACCTCATTACTGAATATCACTACGGTCACCTTCGAAGGACTCCCCTTGGGAGGCCATGCACCGACGCCAGCACCCAGTCCACCCTTCAGAGCACTTTGGAACTCTTCTTCTGGCAAGTTCTAGAATATTTAGTTCCCCCTGATATCTAACTGGATACCAGCTTCTCCTGGGCAGCAATGGCCACTATTAGCAAGCTGGCCAGGGCTCTGACACCTTACTGAGTTGTTCGTACGTGTTGCCCATGTAAGCTCACGATGACAAGTTTGCCAGCTTAATGGTCATTTTATTTAAACACAGAACAATGTGCCAATTTGTAAAACAGAACAAAAATGTCCATATTGTTACAGCATTAAACACCTGCTGCGAACTTACTGGCGTTGGTCTGTGTTCGTGTATAGATGCATTTTTATTTACTTTGGTCATTTTGACAGCTCCGGTTCTTCTTTTCCCTTTATAGTTTTCTAAGATCTAATCATTAATTTACTCCTTTTACATTATTTCTTTCCATGATATGTGAGGCTTTAATAATTTTCTTATTATGGGATGTTAGACTTTCTTCAGTTTTCTTTTCCCGGGTGACATGTACTTCCGACCTCCCTGAGCACACAGCATTTTCCTCTATGAACCAGTAACTGAGGACCCATTCCCAGACGGGGGCAGAGTGTAGTGACTCGGGACAAGGGCTAAGCCCCCTCTGCTGGGTGTTTGCCACATGGCACAGGGTACAGTGGTTTCCCACACCTTTGCCACTAACTCACTCCAGCAGTTTTCACTAATTGTCACCAAGGAGAAAACACAGCCTCCTCATCATCGTTACTTTATTTCTATTTACTGCTTTGGTTAGTACATGTTTTTCTCTGAACTTGTGTATTATGTGTCACATGGCATTCATAGATTTTCCTTCCATGTATTTTTCACACTTAGCTATGGGGCCCTGGGGTTACTCGTCCCAGCACAGTCAGTGATAAGGCATTAACTGTACGGATGCTGAAGACACACACTTGGCTCTGAAGTAGGACACAGACGCGACATATGTGTACACATGCTGCCTGCACAAGGTCTCAGCGACACGTCACCGGGTCCTTGAAACTTCTCGTGAGGGGACAGGACCAAATCCACGAGCACATGGCACAGTTCAGCCGCGGGAACCTGACTCTGGCCAACAGGTTTGGACAAGAGGCAATCTGCAGAGAGGCACTGGGCTGATTGGCATGAGTAACATTCCACGTGAGGTGACAAGTAGGGCCCTCCACCCGGTGGCACTCTGTCCCCTTGTGTGTACAAGTGGGGGTTCAGTCTCGATCCATTGTCCTCAGTCTTTGTGGCCTCAGGGTCACCTGGCATTCTTAAACATTGTGGGAGGCCCCAATGCACTCGTGTTCACATGCGCTGGATCTAACAGTATTCTCCACATTAGAAAGGAAAACAGCAAAGTCTTCAAAATATGTATTTCTTAGTCCATTCAAAACAATCCTCCCGCATGTTAGAATAGTAACGTTTGTCACAGCAGTGACGATGAGGAGGGCGGCGGCCGCATCCTGCACTCCCGCAGGCCCCCGACCGTCGTCAGGGAAGGCAGCCGGAAGCCCAGCTCTGCCACCAGGGTCGTCTGCGCAACGGAATGGAGGGAAGGCCGCGCGCGCAGACCTGCGCTTGCAGCAGGACGCACTTCCTGGGGGCCGCCGAGGGCTGTCCCCTGGGACAGGGCACCCAAACTCAACCAGGGGCCTTCTCTTAAAGGTTTGCTGCCACGTGGAATCTGACACTGTCAGTACATGTGCCATCTTCTGTTATAGTCAATGTCTCACCCACGTGTTCTTTTCAATCCATGCACGACTTTATTCTTTTTTTTTTAATTCATTTTTATTGTTAGACTTATTGGGGTGACATCTGTTAGCAAGGATTACATAGGTTTCAGGCATACAGTTCTACAGTGCATTGTCAACTTGATGTATAATAAGTTCACCCCCTAATGTGACTTCTCTTTCCATCACCTTATATTTAGCTTCCCCCCCTCCTCTCCCACCCCCTCCCCTATCTCCCCTCCCTGACCCACTCGTCCCCAAATAAACATTAAACTATTGATTGTGTCCATGGGTTATTTGTTTGTTCATTTCTTTTTTTCTTTGCTTCTTTGCTTTCAGCTTTATATTCCGCATATGAGTGAAATCATGCAGTTCTTTGTTTTTTCTGTCTGGCTTATTTCACTTAGCATGATGAGCCATGCACGACTTTATAGCATCATACCGTAACCACGCGGGAAAAACGTCGGATCACTGCGTTAGGCACATCTCCCCCTTTCATTACACACTCTCCAGAATTCGTGCTCGTTAATATTACCACCGACCTAACCAGAAATCCTTAGGTGTTGCGACCTCTCAAGCTCAGGGTGCAGAACACAAGTTTTCCACGATGCTCATTTTTGCTTCAACACTCAAATTTTATCAGTGAGGTTGTTTACCCAGAAGTGACAGGTTCACTTGAGTCATGTGGAGTAAAATCTCTGCCACCGACCCGCCAGAGTAATCACAATTTGTCTGTCAGTTGCACTTTTAAGCAAAAATGGCATTTGTCTTGGCACTCAGACGCTGATACAAGCAAGGACAGAGCCCGTCGCAGCACTTCGGGACACTGCAGAGGTATTTGCTGCACATGAGCGTTTCCTGCTTCAGCCCACAGAACACTGAGCAGAATGCTCTTGAGGATGGACATCCAATAAAATCACTGACACGTAACCACTGCAACACGGACAGTGTGGAGCAAAGACGTTGTGTTTTGGTTTCACTGCGAGTCTCTGGCTGCGTGTCAACGCTGTGGTCGGCAGCAGGTAACCCTGCTGCTGTGACATTGACGCTGATGTCAACAAAGTGAAAAAGCAACATGACATTTAGTGTTGTCGTGAAACAGCTCATGGACTGCCCCAATGCGCCTGTGGGACCCCGAGTAACTCAGCACCACTCCCAATTCTAAAATTCAGTTCTCTTTACTTTTGTCTAATGAACCTGATCATTAAGCTTTTCCCAGCTTAGGGCCGTTAGCCCAAGTTCCTTCTTCTTCCACAGGGTATTCATGAACATTTTAATAACATGCAGAAAACGTTCATGTCATCACTGGCATTTGCCTTGTTTCCAATCACTTCTGTTCCCAAGTTGAGCAGGTCCTGAACTTACGGTGAATTCACAGTATTTATATTTTATTACAGTTATAAATGGTGAGGGATGAGGCACAGAGCAGCCATCCCGGAGATATCCACTAAGGAGGGGTGAAGAACGTCTTTATTAGAACACTACTCTCCCTAAGATGTGCCAGGGTCGTAAAGTGTGGGCAGTACCTAGTTATTCAGGGAAAGCACTGATACCTTTGGTGCTTATAAGAACGTAGTACATTGCACAAGACGAATTCTCTCCTGCGTTATCAGGCCCATTTCAGAGACACCGGACTCACTGATATTGAGGCTGAGCACCTGCTATGGTGGCATTTGCTAGCAACTGCTCTAGGGCACGACCCACGTGGGTAATGCCCAGGTGCCTGAAGACGTGTCATTAATATTTTATAACGACTGTTGTCAAAGGCAGCACAGTGTGAACAGGCACACACCGCTGAGATAAGCAGGATAAAAATGTGTTCTGGGAGTTGACATGGGATTTCACATTCTTCACTGCTGATGAGAACACAGATGAAGGGGAAAGGCATACAGTCAGAGAAGACAGTCTGGACTCAGTCAGGAAGCCCAGGGCAGCCTCGCTACTACTTGGAAAAACATAAAACATTATCCACAAGGATCACCGAGAACTTTGCTCTTAATTTGGCGCCGGGCAAACCAGGAGGACCTGCTGAATGTGAGCTGTGCTTGGGCTCCAGACCAGAATTTTGACGGCAAGGCTGACTTATCTGCGTAGGGCTGACAGACCGCAGCTCCGGATGCCTGCAGAGCAGGGAGGGGTGGGGACATGGAACAGCAGGGCCACCTTCCATCCAGGCATGGCGAGGAAGGACTCTGCCCTGGGAGGTCACATGTGTGATGGGGACGCTGCCTGGTGACACGAGCAGTCCCAGCACCTGCTGTAGAGCACATCTTATGTGGTCAGAGTGACATTTTCTTCCATTCACGGCCAGGCTGGGCTTCCAGAAGAATCGACTGAGCCTGTGTTTCCACCTCCCTAATGCTCACTCAGCTCTCCGAGGGCAAGCCTGGCTGTCCTGAGCTTCCATGATCTGCAGGGTCCCTCCCAGTGCTAAGAGTCCGGCAGATGACCAGTCCTCTGGGACTTAACACTCCAGACTGAATAAGGACAAGAGAGGAGGGGTGACACCTGAACTATGAGGACAAAATATCGACAAGCTCCCTGGGGCCTTTTTATGTCCCAGGTGCTCACAACTCAAGAAAAATTCCCCAAGTTTCTATACTACAGAGTTGATACACTATCCCATAAATTGGGTTTCCAGACACATTATTATTTGAACTTTTTAGTTACTATAATTGATTCACAAGTTTTAAAAATCTGTATGCATTTTTTTACCAACATATGCTAAGACACATATTATTTCCACAAAACTAGGCACTGATCTCTTGGTATGAATTTCCACTGGAGAAAGCTCTAGATTTTCAGTTGATCACATCTTAAATTTTCAGTTGTCCACTATAAAAATGGTTTGGAATGTTTTCCTATTTCACTGTTTTCATTCTTAAATATATAATCATTTTGAAAAAAGAGTACAGAGTGTATTCAGTTCCTTTTCTGTCATAATTGGCTGAATACCAGTACTTTCTAAATCATAATTGTCCCTAAAATGAACTGAGCTGAGTGCCTGTAAGTAATAGCGATTGGTAATACTGCAGACATCTCCTGTGGCGAAATACCGCTGGATCACAGCTTAGGTTTGCCCTGGGAAAGAATTACTGCAAGCACCCATCAGCTGAAAGGGCAGAGGTTAATTCTGATGACAGGTTGCTGACAGACATGTCGAAAACGAGCAGAAAAACACATCCTCGGTCTACAAGTACTCCCCTTCACCTTCGAAACGCAAACACGAAGTTCCATGAAGGAGGTAGAGGAGGCGGGCACGGTACCTGAGAGTGGTATTTCGACGGCTGTGGAGAACATGAGCAGGAAGAAAATCAGAGGCGTGCTGAGCCGTGTCCCATGGAGCAGTGTCGCCATCGCTCTCAGGGAGGAGGCACCGGACGGATGAACCCGTGACATGCCCCTTCCACCTTCAGTTCATAGCCGAGAACGGGCTGCACCTGCAGGTTCAAAACAGAAACCGAGTGACACAGGCTCTGAAATGTCAACATAACAGAGCTCACATACATTTTTTCTGTTGACAAGAATGTTCCCCCTTATGAGATTGTTCTCTAGTAACTCCCCACAAAATGAGCTTCCCCTCTTTGTTCTAAAGGACAGGTGGGGCAAGTTCACTGTGTCCTGGTGTCCTGTCGGAGGGGCATGCCCGGAGGCACGCCAGCACGCACTGCTGGGGGTGGTCTGACCGAGACTTCACTGCATCCGCCTCACTCACAAGGTGGTCCCTCTCCATCAGCTCGCACCCTCAGGCATCTGACCCCCTCCAAGCCATTTATTAAGCACCACACATTTCTTACAAAATTGCTTTTCATGTCCAAAGTGATCGCAGTGTTAGGAGGTGAACAGTGAGACAGGGGGACCAGACCCACGCAGGACGGGTGAGCAGCAGCCACCGCCCCTAACACGCATGGGTTTGGGTTTTGTTCATGCAGGAGGCGACCTGACCACCACTTCCGGCTGAGGCAGAACATCAACTCGCCCCAAAGTTTACAGTCACAGAATAAAGGTGATAGCGCCCATTTTCCTGTACTTCCTCTCACAATTTCAAGTTTTCTGAAACACTGTGGTAACAGACTTTTAAATACTATTTATATATGTATTTATAAAATTAAATTTCCCCCAAAATGCCATAATTCGTTTTCAGGCACATCATTTTCTTGTTCCATAAAAACCAATTATTCTATTTTTCCACTTAGAATTGGTGAAAAACTTAATAATGACAGAACCACACCAGCCATTCACCCTACGTCCTACTCCGCACACAGAACGTGGGCCTCTGTATTCGCCTCCAGCTGCACCTGGCGGGGTGACGGGCCAGCCCCTGTCACGGACGGGACGGCAGCCCCAGCTGGGGGTGCTCACGAGTGCTGCGGCTTCGCTTGTAATTTGGAAATGTCTGAGAAGTTACACTGATCAGGAAGGAAAACACACCCCTCCACGAAGAAGAACGAGCCTTTGGTCCTGAATTCGAGTAATGCTTTTCCTCTACTTTGTCTGACCTCAATGGGCCCATCTGTGAAATGGGAATTAGAAAAAAAAATCACCATTGTGCAGGTCTAAATATATCTTAAAGTGACAAATAACTCACTGGTCATTAAAAATATTATGCCTTCATGTTGCTTCTCACTTTTCTGGAATAATGACTTATTCTAATCAGCAAAATAAAATGTGATCAAATTGCTTTCGTTATGAAAAGTGGACCACGGCCTGCCTACAAAACCGAGTGACGCGTGCGTGTGTGCCAGGGTGGGAGACGCTGAGCCATTTCACTGTTTCCAAGTCGGGAACTCAGAAGCAAACATGGATGCCTTGTCCACTCCATTTTCCTTTTCCTTCCCTGCTCGGAAGCACCTTGAGCACAGTAATCTGAATTCCGTTTATCGGGGCAGATCACGATGACCTGCAATCTATTATTTACTGTTCTGTCCCATTACTAGTCAGTACTGATTTCTTTAAGGGCTCTCACGTTTGGTTAGTGAGCTGTCCTCTCTGTGCGAGGAGAAAGGCTTGGCAAACCGTGATGTTATTAGGGGACTGTACTTCCGGATTAATACATCACCGTACCTGAAACAGAAGATAAAAATTCTGGACGGGGGTTCCCTGGTGGTGTGGTGGCTAGGTTTCAGCACTCTTAATGCTGAGACCTGGGTTCGATTCCCAGCCAGGGAGCTACCAAAAAAAAAAAAAAAAATTCTGGACAGCCAAGTAAGTGAGGACAGGCCCAATCTCAACGCATCTCCTGGTTCAGGCTGGTGAGCTTGACTCACTGCAGACTACAGTAGCTCCTCAATGCTCACTGGTCAACACTGACGATCCAACTTTTAGAATTTCAATGGTCTGAACTACATGGCCTTTATCCAAGAAAGTCCCTCCCATAAAAAGGTGCCATACTGCACTGCTGTTTTGAAGTGAGACTATAAATCAAACACCAGTGATCCCACCAGGTGCCAGGATGTAAGTCATGGTTAATTCGACAGCTGACCTTTTCTCCTATAGGGATTAGCTATAATTTTCCTGAAACTTGTATGTTAAGAGGCTGTTACATAAAAGTCACTGGAAGTTAAAATGAGACCCCCTGCCTGCAAGAGTCCATTAGGTGATGACGACAACCGCAAAATCGCTTTCAGATCAGAAAGAGAAAGTCGATCATAATTTCCCTGTCAGAACACAAAAATCACTGTTTAGTGATTATGTTTTGCAACAGAAAGACAGCAATAAAAGTATATTCCCGTTTATCTTTCTTCAAAATATATGGGTTGAATGTCACGCAGCAGACCTCAAAGGTGAAGGCATTTATTGAACCTCAGGATATGGAGCTGACACTAAGACAGGAACAGAATGTACCAGAATGTTTTTGAGACCCAGTTACATAAAGCTGATACCTGATTACTTGGTGCTAATGACATTAACTGATTAAAAAAAAAAAAAAAAAGGAATCAATGAGTTTTCATGAATCTGGACCAGGGAGTTCCCTCATGGTGAAGTGGCTTAGGGCTTCAGCGCTGGTGCTGTCAGCGCTGCGGCCTGGGTTCGATTCCCAGTCAGGGAGCTACCCACGTACCAAAAAGCAAAAAAAAAAAAAGAAAAGAAAAAAATCTGGACCAGTTGGGTTAAATCTGCCTGCTATCCCTGACATCCCACTCAAAAGGAAACATGTCTTAGTGTCATTAATGACAGCCCTTCTGGCTGTCTCAGCTTCTCTAGAAGTTTCCAGGACAGGGGCAGAAACATGCATAGGCATGTGTGTCGCACACAACTACTTCCAACACAACGGTAAGAAAACGGAAGTTTGGTTCCCCGGAACAAGAGCCTCTAACACAACCACCTTACAATAGGTCCGCTGTGGGAAATCTAGAAACCACTTACCCTGTGATGTCAGTACACCTTCTGCTCCAAGGAATGGAATCGGGAGTCGGCTCAGCCTGTGTACACCCACCTGGCCTCCCATGTAAATGTGAAGGTCCTGTGGCCTGCAGACTAGGTGACTGGAGAGAGTGACATGTGGTGCATATGGCCTCAGGAGTCATTGTGTCTGGGTTCAAAATCATGTGGCCTCGGGCAGTGCCACCAACCCTCTGCACTCAATGTCCCACATGTGTAGGAGTGTCGTGCCCCATTAGTGTATGGAGGAGGGTTGAGTGAGGTCATGTGGAGGCTGACTAAGTTAAAGGGGACAGTCCTGTTTCAAACAGCACATCTGGCCAGCCTGTTGGCACCTTGAATTTAGCCCAGTGAGGCTAGGCTGACCCTATGCACTGTGAAGCAGGATAGCACTATTGTTTTCTGTCTAGTTTAAAACGGGCACCAGCTAGGCCTAGATATGTGTTTAGCTACATAACACAGTAACCAATGCGATGTACTACCAGTGACAGCACTGGTAATCCTGCTGGTCATGGTCACCGGGATGGAGCCTCCAGTAATGGTATTCCCTCTAAAGAGCACGGCTAACTGGTGTGGCTTCTAAGAGAGCCATGAAATTGTAATGAGTAAAAAAACAGAGGACTATTCACTAAAGTGCTCAGAGGTCAGATGATACAGATTTTACATACTCTTAAAAAAAGACAAAAGAAGTGGTAAGCTTGTGCTACACCAATTGCAAAACACCTTCAGTTCTTCCCAGCTCCCTGTCACATGCATTATGACACGTGCTCCCAGGTCCCCACACCAAGAAGTCGCCACCTCACTTCTTGAACCTGGTGACTGACTTATGAAAAGAGCTGAGCGTACCCCAGGGTGATGGGCGAGTCCCCAGGGTGAAGGGCCAGACCTCAGGATGATGGACATGACCCAAGGGTGACAAGCGCAGCCCTAGCGTGACGTGTGCTACCCCGGTTGACATGAGCTGCCCCAGGCTGACGGGCCATCCCCAGAGTGACAGGCACAGCCACAGGGTGACTTCCAGAGCTCCTGCTGGAGCTCTGCTTGGTCCAAGTGCATGGGCTGCTGGGACAGGAGAGAAGGTGCCCTGTCACCCTCTGCAGTCCTGGCCAACTGCCAACCAGCCCCCAAACACAGAAGGGCCGCCGTCCTAGAAGGGCCACCACTCCAGGTGACCGGCCAGCTGTACCCGGATACTCTTCAGTTTTGCATTATGTTTCCATTGGAGACCACTTTCAATAATAATCATAAAGTATGCTAAGGCCAAAGGAGCAAAATGGGTTAGGATGACATTGCCACTCCAGGCTCTTATGTACATGCACACCCCACCACCCCACCCCTCTAAACTGAAGAGAAGCACCAAATATTTTAATGTCCATGCAGAGGTCTGACACTTACTGACATATTCTGAACAGTAACCACCTGTAATAGCACTGTTGTACAGATTTGACAGCAATGGTGTCAGGGGGACTCAAGCCTTTGACACTAAGGTTCTCTAATGGTGCTATTGTATTGTAAACATCTCTTTTCATCCTTTGAGCAAATAATATGATGCAAATGGCTATGCCATGATCTCAAAACAGATCTCTCATTCCTACTAAAAGGGACAGGCTTAGAGTGAGGTAAGCTGAACGGATCAAAAGCAGCCCACAGGGCAGTTGGCTCGGGGTAGCCAGTGGTACCTGAGAGCTGCTTTCTGATCTGGCATTTTCTGCCCATAACCACTCACAAACAGGTTCAGGTCCGATGTCTAAAGAGAAGCTACAGCAAAGAAGCCCAGAGAAAGCAGCACCTGGGTCACTATTTTGCAAATGTGTTTCTGTGGCAGCCTCCTGCTGTGTCTAAAGGAGTGCTGGGGTGCCATCAGCCAGCAGGTGCTGTGCTGACGATGTCCCTCTTGCTGAGAGGGGACAGCATTACGCTGCTGCAGCCACTGTGCATGCTCCATTTTAAACTACGTTTCTCTAGTCAGGAAGCTTGGAATATGAATAGATCAGCAACATTTTTTACAGTCGGCAGGAAGGGATCCGTTGTAACACTGACGTTCAGTGTGTGGTGTTAAAAATTACTGCGTTTATTTGCATAACAGTATGGGACTGTGCTTTAACTTGGAATTAAAACTGTGTTTTCTTTCCACACCACAGGGCTTAAGGATCACGGGGCTGCAACAAGCCAGTGCGTGTAGCAGGCCATCTCCGTGCTTGTCATGGGGTGAGTGTCACCTTCGCGCCCTCTGACCTCAGGTGTCCCTTTATGACACACCTTTTGATGTGACCAGCAGGCCAGGGTGAACGACACCCCTGATTTGGGAGAGCTTGAGGGGAAGAACTCTCCGTAAGCCTGAAACGCCATGTGGCGCACGCAGCACCTGGAGACCAGAGAGGATCCACACAGAGAAAATGAGAAGGCTCACGTCCAGCCGCCTGCGTGGCTGGTGCCATCAATCAATTTACAAGTGTCGCAAACACAGTAATCCTGAAATAACTGTGAGTGGCTTTTGCTCTGGAAACAAAGGAAGTATCATACATTATGGCCACAGCCATTCAAACTGTCTCGTGTCACTTAAGTGACAGGACAAAAGAATTGCTGAGAGTGTCAATTCATCCTCCAGGCAGGGGATCAAAGAAATGCGGATTTTTCCATAACTGTACTGATTTTATTGGAAAAACATCAGTTCTAATGAGTAATTACATTGGATAAACTAATATTATTCATTCCATTGATTTACTTTAATAGCTAAATACTGTAGTTGAGCTCTAACAGGAATACGAGGGAATATAATTGATAAATAGTTTTGGTTTTCCCCTTTATTAATGCAGATTTCAAAATTCTGACATGTGTAGATGCTGCATGACATCTCATTCATATTCTTCCATGAAGGAAGAAAGCCACCTCACATCAAGGTCACTCACTGCAGGAGAAACTAAGCTCACACCCGGGCACGTAAGTCGTGTCTGGAACAATTTCTCCCAAGAACCATTGCTAACATGCCAGTGACGCTCACCTAGAGAATTTTCTACAAATTAAAGAGTGAGCCGGATGCACTAACACCCACAAAAGTCAGCTGCGCAGCTCAGTGAATGTCCATGTTCATCCGTGTGACCACGTCTCCAGCCTCCAGAGGAGCTCCTGTCACCACGAGCCTTTGTTTCTACATGATCTCAGCGCGTAAGAGAGAAGAGCTGTCTGTGTTCCTGTAACCACTGGGCCCCAGGGAGGTGGTGCCCTCCAGGGGGTGTGGGGACTCTGTGGGGGTAGTTTGGGTTATCACAGTGACCGTGGGGTGCTGCTGGCATTGTGTGTAGGGACATGGACCCCGAAGGCCTGTGATTTCAGAAAAGAGGGTGCAGCTGTTTACTACAATGCGCCCTTTGCGTCTTCCCAAATTTTCAGTACGCGTTGGTATACATGGTGGAGATGTTCACATTGCTTAATTCAGGTTTTCACAAATGTATTTGACTATGAAAGTGTGTGTGTGTGCGCGCGTGCGTGTGTGTTTATAATTTTTATCAAAATCCACACATGGAAGATAGTGCTTCATAATCCATCATCAGTGAATAACTGCTAACTTTAAGATATCAATAGTAATAGCTACCAGCCTTTATTTAACCTTTACTAAGTGGATCTTACATGTCATAATTGCTTTCACATATGAACCCCTATTTAATTCTAACATCTCCATGGTGTAGATACAATAATGACATCATTTTATATAGTTGTGTAGCAAGACTGAAACACGCAACGCCCAAAGTCTTACAACCCAAATGTTGCGTTGAAGTTAAAACCAACCAAATCTCTTTCTAGAATTACTGTGTTTAACTATTACGCATACAACCATTTAGAAATAAATAACTATCAGTTACAATAAAACTAGAAAAAACACATCAAATTAAGAAGTATATGGAGAAACTATAAAGTTTCCTACTGATTAATTCCATCAATTCTTGACTAGTATCCCCTAGAAAAATTGGGTAAAATACATAAGAATGTTTTCTTGAGAGAAAAGAAAATTTATCTGCAAGTAAATCATCTAGAACTTTACATTCTATCATTTAAAATCTCAACCAGGAAGTTTCTATCACTTCTAATTGGAGCCAAAACTCTTCTAGACTATATTCTCATCTAACATAATCAAACAATCAACTTTCTAAAATTTAAGAACTGCAAAGTGTGGAAGAGAGAAGTTACAAGAGAGTTCTGAACCACTGCAACCAAAACCAACGTCAGCAAATATGTCCTTGAACTAGAGCACCCTCATGGCTCGAGCTCCTTTCCCACCCGCCAGCTTCACGTCACAAACCCTGAGCACACAGGAGGTGACAGAGGGCTTCAAACAAGTGAGCGGTGGACACCCAGCGGCAGTCGGATCGAAGCCGATGTCCGAGCCCCTCTTCTCCCGCCACTTTTCCCCTGTTGATAAAGATCTCTCCTTTCCATGTATTCCCTCTGCACTTACTGTTTCCATAGCTCAACTTGGTTCCATATCAAGACTGGAATTTCCAAAAAGAAAATGGGGTACTTCCAGGAAAGTTAAAAGTTACTTCCTTCATCTCCCATTAATCGACCAATGGCATAAACACCACTGAGTCTGGAAATCAATGATAAAAATCAACCATCAGCAAGGAGTTTGGAATTCGGGGGAGGATAATAAGTTATATATAAAATGCTTTACTGTAGCTAACAATTACATTTTTTTAAGAAAAATAAAGAACTGATTTAAAAAGCATATCCAAGTTTTAGATCGTCTTCAGCTGTTGGCCCACTCTTCTGTTTTAATGGGATGTTTTCATGAGTGCACTCTACTTATAGAAATGAAAAGGGGCTCACAAGTTGGCTTTTCACCTGCCTCATCCCCATGTTTGTAAGAGATCATGTCCTCCTGAGGCAGACGTGGGTCCTGTCACCCTCACTGTACCCTCCTGGGGTGGAGGAGACAGCCAATACATCTGAAGGCAGGGAAGGTGGAGGGAGGGAGGAGAGAGGAACGAATTTCATACGCGTGTCCACAAAACAATATACTCTGCATAAATACAAAAGGTCGATAAAACTCCAAATACCATTTTTTCTCATTCATTGAAAGAACTAAAAATTAATTTTCTGAGTTATTTATTATAGTAGATGTGGGTTTGAATAGGTAAAACATTGGTCTGAATTTATGCAGGCCAGTTGCAGTGACAAAAGTGACTGACAGGGAACTGTCAATGGGTCTCATTGATTGTATCGCTATGTGTTGGGGGTCAGCTGTATTTCAGTTGTTGTGACAAGTGCCAAGGGCAGTGACCTCATGTTTTCTAAGATTTATGTGAAATTATTCAGCGTAGAATGCGCAATCATTCTGTAGACATGACTGTTTTCATCCCTCCCATAGTGTGCTTAAGTAGTACCGAAAGATTTTAATCAAAATGCTCCTCAATTTCTAATCAAATGTAGCAAAACTGGCTACTTCAAGAACTTCAACTCTCTCCACTTTTTTAAACTATCAACTGGCTTGTTAATCACCATAGTCCATGTTAGAAGAATGTTCCACAGTAAAACCTAAAGTGTTCAGAATACAGGTGGGGTCCGTAGAATGTCCGTCCTGATGTAAGCACGCATGCACAAACAGGGTGCAAACAGCAAGCTGGTCCTCCTGTGTGCAGACCAGCCCTACTGAATGCAGGCGATCCCACCAGGTCCTGTTTCCTCCTGATCCCTGGGATGGTGGCAGCTAGCACATCTGCATGCTTGTCCCTGGGAAGCTTTGGCAGAGCTCTATCAACCGGGCCTCGAAGGTTTAATGGGGGGCCCTGCACTGAGCTCACTGTGTGTTGTGTGTGTGTGCTTAGTAACTTGCCCCCTCTCTATAGAGAAGTTGATAAAATAATTACTCACTGGAGGGGGCACCGAGCACATGGTAATAGCTTTCCTGGTAATAGAATGTTTTGGCATTTTAACTCTTATAGAAATTACACTGTAGGTCCTCAGCTTGTTGTTGAGAATAAAGTGACTCGTCGTGGATTTGTTTGTTTTTACAAAGACTGATTTTCCATTTTCTTGACATGTTTTGTTAGAAGATGTTTTAGATTTCATCCATGTCAACACCACAATCTCTTGTAAAAACCCTGCAAACTCCCCCCTCCCCCACCCCGTTCTTGTAGGGACGAACACGCCATCGTGGTGCTGGCATTAGAATCACTGTTGTTAGCCTACCAGTCCCATTTTTAAACATGTGTTTTATTTTTAAATCTTATCTTGATCCTGTCATAGCAAAGATATTTTTCTTTTCTTTTTGGTTCTCTTTTTGTCTAGTGGAAACCTGATTTTATCCCAACATAACCACAATCTGCAGTTAAAAAAAAACCACACTGGACAACATGGAAAAAGCTCTATATTTTCATGTAATGCCTTTATATTCAGTAAGAAAAACTAGAAATGCTTGCCAAGCAAAGACGTGAACACATGTCCAAGAGACTTTCCTCAAGTGCAGTTCCCCTGGCTCAGCAGTTCATCTTACAACGCCTATTAATCAAGTGTAAGCAGCCTTTCCAGCCCAGGCCCTGCCGGGAGCCGCGGCAGCCATGCCTCCCTCTTCACTGTCGCCCCGCCTCCATTGTTTTATGCTCAGACCTCTGCCTGCTCCTTCAATCATCCGGGCCCTTCCAGCTGCCGCCACCACTTTGTGGGACTGAACAACAAGCACCAGCATCTGGACTTCCAAACGGAACTCGCTGGGTAATAAGACCGCGTACGAAACACCAGGAAAAACCAATCATCCAGGATTCCGAGCAGCAGTCCAGGCTGCGGGAGAACACCACCCTCTGGGCCTCTCAGCATCGGGACAGAGAGATTAGGAAAAGGTGACAACACTCGTCTTTGTTCCTTATTGTATCTGAACATTCACCCTCACGGGATCAAAGGAACATGTCCCAACCGCCAAAGTGCCCTGTGACAGATGACTGGATAAAGAAGCTGTGGTACATTTACACAATGGAATATTACTCAGCTGTAAGAAAAGATGAAATATTGCCATTTG
>PVJL010017024.1:0-19367 GCA_004026885.1 Lyroderma lyra | reverse complement strand
CACTGGAGATGCTGTTTTCTGTGCCAGGAATGACCCTTTCCCTTCTCCCTCTGTACAATGATTGAAGTGTAGGTTCTGCTTTCACCTCTGCATTTTACAGTGTATGACTGAGGTAAGTTACTTAACATCTCTGTGCCTCACTATCCTTATCAGTTAAATGGGAAAAATAGTATGTATTTCATATAGTTATTTGGGGAGAAAAAATGAATGTTATACACACACACACACACACACACACACACATGCTCGCAAAGGGCTAGTGGTTCTCAACCTTCCTTCTTAATGCTGCGACCCTTTAATACAGTTCCTCATGTTGTGGTGACCCCAACCATAAAATTATTGGTAGCTGCTCTACACATGTGTGACTGGTTCGATAAGTACATGTCTGCATAAATATGTGTTTTCCGATGGTCTTAGGCGATCCCTGTGAAAGGGTCTTTCGACCCCCAAAAGGGTTGTGACCCACAGGTTGAGAACTGATGGCTTAGGAAATTGTTTTACATGTTAAGCCCTCCATATGTGTTAGCATTATTTTTATTACCATTAATGTTATTAACCAAATCTCCATCAAGCTGTTCAGATACCTTTTGCAAAATGAGTTCTGCTCTTCATGTTTCCATTGCATTCTGTTGATACAGCTGTTGTAATTCTTTCAGGATTGTATTGTCATAATTTAGTAACTAGCTTGTCTCTTGCCTGCCAAGGGAGGGTCTTCAACACCATAATTAGACTTGGCCAAGTCATCTACTTGTTCACAAGTTAGGCAGTCTTTATATGCCAGTCACTGTGTTAAACACTGGGGATACAAAGATGGATTATATATATTCTGTCCTCAAATATACATGAGGAAAGGATTAATTGGAAATCTTCATGAACTTTGAAATGTTTGTGTGTACTTTGTGGGAAGCAAAGAAAAAAAATAAACCGTTAAGTCTGGCCTGTGTGTAAATATTTTTTCTTTTATTTGGTCACTGTCTTCAGTGACCCAGAATTCACATATAGAGGGAAAAATATAATATCACCATATTACATTACTGGAATCTGTGAAGGGGGGCTGGAGTGAGGTAGTTGGGGAAAACCAAAATGAAGTAGTAGCTAGGTTTCTATTTTGTCCCTTATGTTGGCTTTACATACATTTTAATCTTAATCTGTGCAAATCCCTGTGAAGGAGTAACAATAGCTCCCTTTGAAGTCAGAGTTTTGAACTGTCTCAGTTTATGGCCCATCCAAACCTGTGACTTGAAAGTCCGTGCCTTTTCCCCTACCAAGTGTGCTGTGGGAAGGTCTATATAGTCCCAGCCTGGTGAGTGCATGCACACATCTGCTTATAGAAGGGACTCCTTGTATGCAGTGTTTTCCGCCTTTTCTTGTCTCCACCAGAAACACAGACTTTCACTCTAGACTCTTTATTTGAGTTACTGTGGATAACAAATGCAGACATAGATTACCCTTCTATTATATAATAGATGAGGAGAAACAATGCCAAGAAAGAGTAGGAGGCAATTGGCTCATCATTAGAATCTCCAAAGACTAAAAATGAAATGGCTCAAAAACATCCTCTGGTGCACTTTAATGAATTGATTCAGTTTTCATGTCGAAACCAGACTTTAAAAAGAAAATGATTGAATACACGCCCTCTAGTGGATAATCATAGCAATAGAACAAAAGGGATTTTTCATTTTTTAATCATGAAAATTTAATTGTTTTTGTCATCAGCAGGGTTATACCAATTGTGCTTAAAAATATCTATATAAAATTATTTTTTTATCTTCATCATTACACAGGAAGGTATAATGGAGACTAGAATAATAACAGAAATGACTGAAGTCAGAAAAATTGACTGAAAATCATAAATAACAAACACTGTCTAAATAATACAATGTGCAATTTTTTCAAGGGATATGTAGGCACAGGCACATTACAACAGTCAAATTCCAGATCCTCAACTTTCAGAAAATTACTCTGCTTCCCTGTGTGTCTAAAGGAGGGGTATGTATTCTCCTTTCCCAACCTGCCCTTAATACAATTGTCTTTGCCCCACTTTACAAAGAAGGACACACTTGCACCAACCTGACTCTTCCACACTGTCCCGTGTGTCCATGTTGGAATGTTATCATAAGGGTTAATATAGTAAATGACTAATGAGTAAAATTCTTGGACAGGTCAGAGAATTTTGTTGCTTTCAACAAGAATAAAGGAGCTCCAGTTGAGTTGTCAGCTAACAAGTCATTTAAAATATTTTTGAAGTTAGGTTATTAAATTATTTGGGAGTATAACTCAGAAAGAATTTTATCAAAAGGGAGACATTGCTATAGCAAAATATATTTAATTTTCACCCACTTCTGTTAAGTGAAGGTTTTTCTCAGCTCTTATAAAAACACAAAATAGGAATAAAATTGATGTTGAATACTGACTCATTATAGCACTAGGTAATATTCATCCTTGGAGATATATATATATGTATGTGTGTGTGTGTGTGTGTGTGTGTGTATGTATGTGTGTATATATGTATACATGAAATGTAATATGAATAATATAGGCAATATGAAAAATAGAGGCATTTGTGACTGGAGTTTTTCCAGACAGCCCTTGTATATACATTAATTTTATTAACAGTTCATTTTCTATCAATTTTATGTTTAAATCAAATCTATAATAAGTTATTTTGATCAGTTTGTACTAATAATTTTACTGTTACCTTTTAACATTTAGAGATTTAAAGCCACATGAAAGCATAGTGTGTGTGTGTGTGTGTGTGTGTGTGTGAGAGAGAGAGAAATATGATAGGGTAATATAAAAAAGCACAGTAATATATTAGTGTAAAGTTTTATAGGAAAAAGTGATATAAATACAAGAGAAAAGGAGATTTAAAACGTCTACCTGTTCAAGAATTTTACTCATTAGTCATTTACTATATTAACCCTTATGATGTCAACTGAAAATGTGCCAGAAGGTAAATGGTTTTTTTTCACAATGATATCAGTGGATATCCTAGCAAAACATTTGCCGATCACTGACCTTTTGGGTCCCAGTTCTACCAGCTATTGGTGTACTTCAACTTCGGGCTTTGGAGACCAGTAAATGCATCAGCTTCAGACTCCTCATGAACTTTGGGAGGAAGCCTGGAGTGTGGCGCCTGGTCAGTGTCTTCTTGAGTCTTCTAATATATACTTATCTACTATATGCTAGGCTACTCAGAACTTTAGACTTGAGCAGCCACTGGCCTGCCAGCCCCAGGTTATTATCCCATTAGTGCAAGCACTGGAGAGTGGGCATGTGTGTGTGTTTTGGCGGGCAGGAAGAGGGTAGGTCACCACAAGGTTGGTGCAGGAGGAGCTGACACCCACATTGATGCACTGCTTTGCCATCTCAGAGCTGGGAAGCATCAGCCCCAGAAGCCTTAGCAGTCCCATCACTGAGTCTGCTCTGTTGCAGCTGGTCTTCAGGGCAGTGTGTCAAGCTATTCCTATGGTTAGAGAGACCTTGTTAGAGACAACAGCAGAAAGTCCAAGGTCACTGACAGTATGTGAGGATTGGGGTGAAAATTCTCTGCTCCTCCCTGTTGTATATTAGTGTTCCAGTATTAATCAGGGTCTCACACTCCTGTTAGGCATTAAAGCCAGCTTGATTTTTGAATCAGGTATTACTTCTTAATAAGAGCATGACCTTGGGTAAGTAGCCAAATCTGAAAGTCTACGTTACCTAGCCTCTAAATTGGGCTACTAGCTGGCTCTCATGGCTGTTGTGATGGATAAATGAGGTAAGCATGCAAAATGAACATTGTAAACATACAATCAATAATTTTTATTATTGATGTTATCAGAGAGAGGTGGACTGGGTGTAAGGTGTCAGGCAGAAAGGCTTCCCTGGGGAAATGAAGCCTAAACTGCTCCTTGAGTGGAGGGTAGGAGAGTCAGCCAGGCTACAGGTTGACAAAAGGTCATTCTAGGCAGAGGGAGCAGTTTAGCCTAGTAAAGGCTAAATGAAACTTGGTCCAGGAAATTCAAGGATATCAGTAGGGTTGGTTGTAAGGTAGGAAGGATCAGAAAATTTGTTTGTTCTAAATAAGGCCTACTTTGATCTTGTTAAAGGGTGAGGTAGAAGAATTTCAGAAGATTCCTCCTTCACTCTGCCATAAATACTTGTTTTTAAATCTAATGGGTCTCTTCCCACTGGAATCTTTCAATGACTTCTCATCACTTAAAAGATAAAATTTAAAAACTTTATCATACTACACTTGACCAATATAATTGTGTGTCACCAGACGACTTTTAATTCCCCAAATGCACCACCCTTCTTCAAACCTCTATGCCTGTACATGTGTTATTACTGTCTTCACCCTAGAACTTCCTTTCTCATTGCATCCTCTGGTTAATTTCCCTTCATCCTTCAAGATACTGGATAATATATAGAAATCAGTAGTGTTCCTAAACTAATAATAATAATTTTATACAATAAGGTTAAAAGGAAATATGCAAGATTAATAACCTGAACTAAGGGATCTGAAAGAAAATGTGAATAAATAATATATTATGGTTGGGGTTGGATGCAATAAAGATTTTAATTCTCCACAAATTTAGTGCATTTACTATCATCCTAGTCAGTGTTAATGTCTTATCTATCTACACGAATATTTTATAATTATAATTGACCAACTAATTCTAAAATTCATCTGAAAGAATAAACATTCTAATACAGCTTTGGAAAATCTGAAGGAAAAAAAAGACAAAAAGAATGGAGATTCATCCTGTCAGATACTAACCAATTGTAAATGTCCTACCTTTTATTAGCTAAGGGTTGGGCACATGATATAAGCCAAGCCACTCCAATCTATATTATGATTCTGACATTATTTTTGTTACTACATGATTCAAACCCTTTGGTAGGTTTTCACCCAATTTAGAGGGTAAGATTGGGATGGATTGACATAAGATTTACAACAGTGACATGCACAGATTTTTCTCTGGGGTCTTTTTTAATTCAGTGGTTCCTGAAGGGTCTTCCTAGGGATCAACAGTATCAGTATCATGTGAGAACTTGCTAAAAACACAAATCCTCGAGTCCCACTTCAGACCTACTGAATCCGAAACTTGGATTAGAGCCCATCAGTCTTTTACAGAGTATCGATGCATGCTAAAGTTTCTGAAGCACATCCTCAGAGAAAGAGGTTGTCATTGCTCCAGAATACCTGAAGCATATACACAATCTGATAGAATGCACCATCACAGCAAGAGGCAGTGAAAGAAGAAAACAGTTTCACATATTAGGCCCTGATTGAAATTCATTCACATGTAACACTTCAAGTCATAGGTGTTGTATTTCAATCCAGCTATTCATCACCTAGCTTTGGAAAATCTGAAGAAGAAAAATAGAATGGAGATTTACCCTATCAGATATTAACCAATTGTAAGTGTCCTACCCTTTGTTAGCTAAGGGGTGGACACATGATATAAACCAAGCCACTCCAGGGTGAGTAGCAGTTGGAATTTATTTAATTAACCATGACAATGAGGCTCCCAAATAACTCAGCTAGAAAAGCCAGCTTGTAAATAACTATTTCCTGCTGTATCATCTGTTAGTTAATGTGATTTTGCGATTGTCAGGAGAGCTAACTGTTGGACCAAATAAAATATTAGGAAGGTAAATCTGCTGGGTGGTGGCAGTGGGGAGAGAGCTTGTATCAGCTATCCATAGTGATTTTTTAAAAACTTTATTGGAGTGACATTGACCAGCAAAAATTACATAAGTCCCCAGTGTACAATTCTGCATTACATCTTCTATGTGCTGTATTATGTGTTCATTACAGAGTCAGTTCTCTTTCCATCACCGTATATTTGTGTCCCTGTCACTTCTCCCCCACCCACGTCCCCCCTTACCCTCAGATAACTACTGAGTTATTGACTGTGTCCATGAGTTTTATTTCTTTGTTTCTTTTGATTTCGTGTTCGCTATCACACTAAATTTCTTCATCCCTTTCTCTTATTTTACAATCTTCTATCCCTCCTCCCATCTTAAAGAAGTCCCTTTAACCTTCTTTGTAGTACTAGCTTGGTGATGATGTATTTCTTTAGCATTTCTTTATGTGAAAAGCTCTTTATCAGTCATTCAATTTTGAATGCTAGCCTTGCCGAATACATTATTCTTGGTTGTAGATCCTTTGTTTGCATCACCTTGAATATCCTCTGCCAGTCCCTTCTGGCCTGTAAAGTTTCTGGTGAAAAATGAGCTGAGAGTTGACTGGATGTCCTTTTGTAAGTTACTACTTGCATTTCTCTTGCTGTTTTTAGAATTTTCTCTTTTTCTTTAACTTTTGACATTTTAATTATGATATGTCTCAATGTATTCCTGTTTGAGGTTATCTTGTTTGGGATTCTCTGTGCTTCCTGGGCTTGTGTGTCAATTTCCTTCGCCAGGTTAGAAAATTTTTCAGTCATTATTTCTTCAAATAATTTCTTGATCCTTTGCTTTTCCTCTGTTCCTTCTGGCACACTATGATTCTCATTTTTTACATTTGATATATTCCCAGAGGAATCTCAATTCATCCTCCTGTTTTTGGAAATAATTTTCTAATCGATCTGGCTAGGTGCTTTCTGCTGGCTTTTCCTGCACATCACTGCTTTGTGCCGCTGTTTTATCTAGTTTAGTGACTTTTATTCGGTTCTTCACTTCAGTTAATGTAGTCATTATCTCTCTCTGGTCCTTTATAATGCTTTGTAAGTCTTTAATGCTTGCTATCCCTCTGTTGAAATTGTCATTCAGTTCCTTAAGCATTTTTATAATCATTGCTTTGAGCACTGTTTCTGATGAGTCATGTGTCCCTGTCTCTTTAATTTGAGCTCCATTCTCTGGTTTCTCATTTTTGCAGCCTCTCTGAACCCTCACTCCTGCAGTTTCTTTGGTGTCCGCTGCTGATACCTGATGGGGAGAGGTCTGTGGGGGAGGGGCGCTTGCAGCTTTGTTTTCTCCCTGAGGTTCCAGGGAGCCCTGCGGGGAATTTGGGCTTGATTGCCCGTTTCTGTTCTGGGTTTGCCCCACAGGCAGATTCTGCCCTGAGTTGTCTTGTATGCTGGTCTTTCAAACTGTACTGGTTGTGGGCTGAGAAACGTGCACTCAGCCCTGCCTCTCCTTCTTCCCAGCCAGAGCATTTGGGCTATGGCTCCTCCCTGCCCCCCTCCTCTGGGAACTGGAGTGAAGTCTGGCCACTGCATTTTGTGGACCAGTCTGCACCTCCTGGGCCCAGAGTGAGGTGGGTTTTGGGATCTCACACCCCCACCTGTGGGCCCCCTTTCCTCTGTTCCAGGGTCTGAGTGAGGCCCGCAGTGCTCTCCTGCTGCCTTCTTCCTCCTCCCTTCTCCAGCAAGAGACTTCCAAGCAGGGACCTTGCAGCCACATCCCTGCTCTTCCCTTTATTTCTCCTTTATTTAACCCTCTGCCTACTTTCATGTACCTTACTGCAATAAGAGCGTTTCTTAGCTGTGATTGTGTTGTGTCGAGGGTCCTTGGTTGAGGTATAGGTGCTTTATTAGTTGTAATCCCAGAGGAGTTTTTCACAGGTCCCTCTCACACCGCCATTTTGTTGGCATTCCCATTCATAACTGATTTTTAAACAATCCTTAGTTTTGTATCATTTCAGCCACTGATCACCTCATTAACTCTGTTACTGTGGAGTCCACTGTAGTTAGCTTTCTATATTTCTGTCTTCATAAGGAAAACTTTAATACTCCATAATTTAAACACCCTTTAATAATGGTTACTTTTCCTTCCAATATTAATAGTCTCAGGTTTTAAATTTTGTCGCTAAGGAAAACACTTCCTTGTGTAAAAAGTGATAGACTAAAATCTATTGTGATGGATTAGAGATATGGAAAGGCAGACCATATGTTATCTTGTTTTTTTCTTTTGGTAGCAAGTTCATCTGCAGATACAAAATTTAAGGGGCACATGAAACCTGGTAATCAAGATAAATATTTTAAATGGCCAAAATTGGTACAAAAGAAATAAATCCATTATGTACAAAATATCAGAGATAAAGATGGGACTATAAGTGCTGGGTTTGTTACTGAGTTAAGGTCTGGCTGCTCACTGCTTGTCCACTAGTTAAAAGACAAAGTTGGTGGAAAGAAAAGCAGATTTATTCAGAATGCCCACATTTTGGGATGATGGCAGACTCCTGTTCCCAGAGGCCATCTCCCCATTTTTAGAATGGCCAGAAGGTTTTATTAGGCAGTAGGAAGCAGCAGAAAAAAGGGGAAGGGGAGTTAGTCATGTGAAGGGGAGAGTATTTCCTGGGGTCTAGTTTGCTGATCTTGAACCTGGTCTTAGGGGTGATTCATATGTCATCTGATGGAGAATCTCAGTCTAGGGTTGCAGCCCCATTGTTGGTGTCTAGATGGCTAGACTGATTCAGTTTCTTGCAAGTTAGTGTTCTGCTCAAGATTAACGTGGCGTCCTTGTAACCTTAGGAAAAATAGGACCATTAAGGCTGACTGGAGGGGAGGAAAGCAAATAAAAGAAAAAAGTTTTAAAAAGTTTTAATCTAAGTTGCATGGTTGAATTGAACAAAACTTAGAGTTTTAAATCTTAAAAGTAGAAAATAGTGTCACCCTACAGGTTGAGTCTTGTCAGAGCCTGAGGTAAAAGGAAAGGTCAGTAGTATTGATCCTGGCTCTAAAAGTCTCAGGTAAGCAAAGTGTAAAAGTAGGACCAGAGCTTGATTATTAATATAAAATTGTATTGGTATGTAATAATATTCCTTATATTTCCATTTCTAGGGATATACTGACATCTCCATCATGCTGGCAACATGCTGTCCTTCTTAACAGATTCAGTTACCCCTTTGAACTGGAAAAGGATTTACATTTGAAAGGCTATCACACACTCTTTCAAGGATCTTCACCCCATTGTCCTAAAACAATGAAGTGTTACCTTAGCAGAATTCCCAACAGGTTGCCTTCAGAAAGACACCAAATTGGAAACCTAAAAAAATACTATCTCCTGAATGCTGCCTCTCTTCTCCCAGTACTTGCTCTGGAATTAAGGGATGGAGAGAGGGTTCTGGATCTATGTGCTGCTCCTGGAGGCAAGTCAGTAGCACTGCTGCAGTGTGCTTATCCAGGTAATGTACTTTTCTTTCAGTAATCAACCACTTTCAGATGTCTATGTGTTATAAAATACTTTTAAAGTATATAGGGAGAAATGTAAGATTTAGTTTGTAGACTTTGAAAATTTGAAAACCAAGACAGTATGTACAGAATGAAAATTTTAGATGAGGAAATCAGTGAAAATAACATTTTTTTCCAGCTACTTAATCCTAGCAGGTAATTGGTAACAAAACTAACAACATTTTGGGATTGAAAATCTGTCAGATAAATGAATCTTCATAAGCCATGATGTATAATTTTAAATTTCATTACTTTTATAATTTAGAGCAGGCATGTTCAACCTGCAGCCAAGGGTCGCTTTTAATGCGGCCTAATACAAATTCTTTGAACATTACGAGATTTTTTGCAACCATTTTTTTTTTTTTTTTTTTTTTGGCTCATCAGCTATTCTAATTTATGTGAGACCTAAGACAATTCTTTTTCCAGTCTGGCCCAGGGAAGCCACCCCTGCTCTAGAGTATTATATTGGTATCCTTGTCATACTTATATGCAACAGAAATGTACACATTTAAAAATCATTCTTTGTCATTGGACTATAAGGTTTCAAGGCAGTTCTGTCCAATAGAAATATAATGTAAAGTTTACATAGCATTTAAAAATTTTGAATAGTCTCTGTGGGGGCTGAAAGAAAATACTTTTTTTCCTGGCTAATAATCAAATCAACAGAGACATATTAACCAGCAAAAATGCCCGAAGTTTATTACACATGTACATGCAAGGGGGTGTCATAAGATGTGAGGTCCCAAAATGCATTGGGTGGTTGAGGTTTATATGTCATTATGGACAAAGGACAGAGCGGGCAGGGGCCTGAGAATTCAAATGAAATAGGTAATATACAGGTAGTTGAGGAAGAACAAAATACATAAGGCAGGTACATTCTAGCTGACAACCCAGAAACAGGGACAGAAAGGGTGTTCTAATGAGCCAGGCCCCTCCTTGGAGCCTTCCTGTCTACCATACTTAATTCAAATTAGGCTAAGGTGAATATGCTAAGATTTCTTTCCTGGAGCAGGTTTTCCCATGTAAGTCTGTTTGCCAGAAAAGGGGAAGGGTCAAATACTCTTTCTGAGACTTGTTTCTTAATAACCAGCTTAAAATTAGTACTCCAAAAGGCACTTTTAGGGTGGCAAAACTTAGGTCCCCTTCACCTGATTGAAAAGGTAGAAAGAAATAGATGACATTAATGTTAATACATTATAATCCGGTACCTCCAAAATATCATTTCAACATGTAATCAAAATGAAAAATGATTAATGAGGTATTTTGCATTACCATTTTTGAGTCTTCAAAATTAGTGTGTATTTTACACTTACAGCATATTTCACTATAGGTACACTTCAAGTGCTATAGCCAATGTAGTATGGACAGTGCAGTTCTAAAAGATTTTAAAAATTCTTTTGAAGTGATTTGTCATTACCATCGTTATTAGTACAAAAATGATGAAATGTGTGTAATATGCATTTTCATAAGTATTTGTTAAAAGTAATTAGTCAACATTCATCTTCAATTATTCTCTTAGTGACACAATGGGGCTTTTTAAAAAAAAAATTACTTCTGGTTATCTTGGATGGCTAGATGAGACAGGGTTCAGTATCTGTCTGGTTTTCCTGTGTGTGATGGTTTTATTTTTATAATGCAAATGTTGTTCACATAGATAAGAAGATGGAAATGGTTCCTTAAACTTCTGAATATTAACCCCAAATGTCTTAGTTATTTTTCATCAAGCCTTATTTTAATGATCTATTAGGTGAGCACTCACTAGGTTTGTTTTTTATTTTGTTGAAAGCAAAATATTGGAACCATCTCAATTCCAAAAGGCTATGTCTGTCACCTAGTTGTTAGACTCATTCACTTTCTCAGCTAAGGCACCACTGTGTTGAACTTTGGTGCTTTGAAAGTTTCTACACCCTGGCACAATTTACCCTTGGAAGATGGATGGGAAGCTTGCTTCTCATTTGTAAGGTTGGTGAGGGGCCATTGTGAAAGGAGATTCCTTGATTCAAGGCTTCTCCCCTGATAGGAAGTCAATCTGAAAATGGATTCTTTTGAAACTGTTCAGGCCCCCCATTGCTTAGAAAGTCGTAATGTATGTATCCCTGGGCATACATATCCTAGTTTAAAGACTGCTAATTTTTACTTCATTTGAGAGCATTCCCTGTTGAAAAGGATTACAAAAAAATTTTATGAGAACTATGAATCCAGTTGTACTAGTTAGACATTGGTACAAATATATCAGTTAACTGTACATTAGGAGAAAACATCCTGTGAGTTTCAGAATATTGGTTAAAACTCTGTTATTCAAACTTGTATTTTTTACATAAGAAATCACAACAAAAGAGATTATTTTACAAAGTTATTTTCTTACTTTTATAATTTGAGCTGAAGTTTTATGGAATCATGTCATAAGGAGTATTTATCTTTACTTTCACTCTTTCTGTGTTCTTTGCCAGTATTCCTGCATTGATTTTACATCAATTTTGAAAACAGAATTTTTAGTATTATAAAAGATGGGAGAGAAATGTCAACTTTTGGTATCATTTTGAAGTGAGGGCATTTTAATCTTAAATCATCCTTATTAGTAAGCTGTGAACATCTTACGTGCTTTTGGTCTGGAAAGTGATTTGATTAGGCAGCCAAAGGCAAACTGATATATTCTAGGATTTTTATTTATTTATTTATTTATTTATTTTTTGGTGGGGGTTAGTTCCCTGGCAGGGAATCGAACCCTGGCCGCAGTGTTGACAGCACCAAAGCTTAGCCACTACACCACCAGGGTACTCCCTATTCTAGGATTTGTAAGTGGGAAGAATCTTTCTGGTTTTACATCAAGGACAGTGAACTACAGGCAGTGTTCCAAGTAAAGTAGCTTTTTATCTAAGGAGTACTAATGATAATGGTTGACTAAGAAATACAGATGTCTTTATGCTGATGCTCAAAGCCCAAATTAGGTTAGCTAGAGTGCTTGAATTTGCAATGCAGAAGCAATGCTAATCAAAGCTTTTATAAGCAAAACTAAATGTACATTTGTATGTCCAATTTTATTAGATCAATATTAGCCTTTATTCTGAGCCAAGAGGCTCACAGGTTTGCATGATTAAATAGCTCATGTTTTAAGATGATTTAAAAAATTATTCTGCCTCTCTGTTGGTGGTCCTCCTTCTCTACCTGTTAGTCCACTGTTTTCTGTTCATTGGTTTTTTTTTTGTCAACAGAGCCTTTGATATGGCCTGGTCTTCACAGAAAAAGAGCAAACAATTCTGATTCTAAATAGGAAAACATTAATGTACTAAGAATGACCTAGCTTGCTGGAATGGCTTAACTTTCTTGCTGAGAGCTTTATCCCTCCAGGCATGAAATTCTCTTTGCTGTCAGTTACAGCTTTTTGACATCATTAGTTTTGGGTGGTAGAGAAGATTAGAAAGACTCCTTTCTTTACTGAATTGCTTTGACCCAATTCTAGTTTCCTCATACCTCTAGGCCTTTTTTGCATCAAAGAGGTACCATTTTTCCTGTCCTTTACCCCTGCTTATTTCTTCTCATTCTTTAGGTTTTCGCTTAGGAGTAAACTTTCCCACACAGCGTTCCCTGAATTCTCTGCATTAGATGCACCTTCTTTGTGGTAATAATAAAAACAATAACCATTTTGGAACACTCAGTATGTGCCAAGTACTGTATTAATTTCATTTTATAAATCTGTGTTTTCCAAATATTTTTAACACTCACTGTTTCCAGCATCTTAGCATGTATCCCCTGATAAATATCTTTCTAAAGTCCTAGGTTTCTATCACCGATATACCTGATCTAGGGCTTATTATCTTCATTTTAAAAATGAAACTGAGACAAAGAGAAGTTAACTTGAGTTGGCCTAGGTGAGTGTCCTAGCTCTTGCATCTGCTCTCTACATTTTCCCAGTGTAACTCAACTGCTGCCTCCTCCAGTGTCTTCAAGCTTATCTTTGTGTCTGTATCAACTAGCACTGGGCCCAATCCATAACAGGTGCTTCATAAACCAGAATCTTAAAGTGGTTTATACTCTCAAATGTATTATTAATCTATTGTCTACCATGTTTTGACAAATTCATTACTGCCATTTTGGGGTTTTATTTGTATGTGTATTTGTTACATTGTTTGCAGGTAGCTCAAAGAAACTTACCATTAGTCTTTTCGGCACTTTTAGTATATGGAAAGTATCATTATTCCAATTTTCACATTGAGAGGGACATATAAAACAATTATATTATCACTCATGGCACCAAGGAATAGTTGTAAGAACTGAAAGCAAGCAAAATTGTTTTTTCTAAGTTAGGTGTATCACAACAAATTAATGAATAGAACTTATAATTTCAGTACCTTTCCATGGACCAAAGATTGACATACATATGTAAAGTCTCAGTTATTTTTTCAGGAATTTGTTAAAGTCAACCTCTTGTTATACTTAGATGAAAAAATGTAAAGATTATATTTATTTTTGACAATCTAAGCATGAAATTAGTTTTATCTCAATGTGGTCTTAATATCTGTATGAAACTTGGACTGTGATACCTTATATTATGTATATTAAAAAGTTTAACCTAAGACTGTATCAAAATCTATATCTAAGCAAAACACAGTATATTATAAAGTTGTAGTTTAACTGGAAGCTATTTTAAAACACTGAATTGAGAATCTTTACTAAAGCTTTAATTTATTGAAAAGCTACCTGATTTTCAATTGTAACAGTGTAAGTATTCCTTATTATAATGGCTGTTTCAAATCAAGTCAACCACATTTAGTGAGCACATAATATGTGCAAGGCATTGGATGGTAGGTATAGAGGTGTGAGGGATAGATGAATGACTAAGACGTCTGTTTCCTATGGTATGACAGTATCCTAACCAACTTTCCCATTGAAAACAACCCCAAAATGTAGGCTATAATATTAAAGAAAAACAAAATATTTTTAAATGTATTAATCATCTCCAAATAGTCAGTGGCCACAATCTAAGGGACAGTGGGAACCTGGAAGTTAAGTTGAGCTTTAAAGCCAGCTTTTGGCTTGAGTGCATTTGCTTAGCCTGAAAAACTTGGATGTTGATGTCATAAAAGTGTGGGAATCAAAGAAAGCCAGAGCCTGCCCAGGTAGCACATCTACTAGGAGATTAAGTTACATAAAGCTGAGACACCATAGTGCTATCTCTCCATTTAAGGTAAACTAGGAAGAAATTGTCCTCTCCAAGGGACTGAAAGGAAATGTTATCTGTCTTCCACTTTGGTAGTTGGGGAGGACTGCAAATATCCTCTGAAATTTGTAACCACAACTAAGCCAAAGTACATCATTAGAGCGAAGTTGCAGAACATTGACAATAAAGAGAAGATCTTAACAGGAGCTGGAGTGGATAAACAGTTTAACTTCAAAGGGACAAGAGTTAGACTGAGGGTTCACCTTTGAGAGTAACAATGGAAACCAGCATTCGAAGGAATGGTGCTTTCAATGTGCTAAGAAAAGATGGTTATGAATTCCAAAATATATTTGCCTAAATATATTTGCAAAAGTGAAATGGACATTCCTTAGACAAAGAGATTATAAGAGTTTGTCACCAACAGTTCTGAAGGATGTGCTTCAGGAAAAAGGAAAGCCACCCTGGTTGGAAGATAGAAGATACAAAAAGGAGTGAAGAGCAAAGAAGGTGGGAAATATATGGAAAAATTTAATAGTCATTGACTATAGAAGACAATGATAATAATGTTTTCTGCAGTTAAAAAATGTAAGCCCAAATAAAACCAAAATACATAATAAAAGTAGCATCTAATTTGGGAAGAAGTCTTATAAGATTCTTGTGTCCTTTAGGAAAAGTGGTGAAGGTGGACTTATTTTAGATGTTTTTTGCATATCCATGTTAAAACCTTTAGGGTTATTACTAAAAGAATAGAAATAGAATTTATATTAAAAGGGAGAAATGGAATGAAAGATAATGAAGACGTGGTTTTTTTCTTTGAGGCTCTTAGTATCTGGTAAGCAGTGGTGGAGGTGAGGGGTGACTTCACAGGACTCTCTTGGCCCCAGTTTATGAACCACCACTGATGTGTTTAGTTTCACATTTTCTCCTTCTCCTCACCTTAATGCTTGAGCTGCTTTGAATTGTTTCCAGACTAGTCTCATGCCATTCCTGCAGGTATCCTGCTGCTAATGCTACCACTGCCAAAAATTGAGAAGCCTTCGAATGGGTGCTAACTCACAAGCAGAGATTACCATACCTGAGTGTTTGCTGTACCTGGCCTTGGGACTCTCTGGCTTCCTTAGCACTTGCCGAGAGGGGCCAGGTAACCCCAACCCAAAGTGTGTGGGAGTTATCAACTCTTGGAATGGACTTTAACCAGTGAGAGGCAGGAGACAGAAAGAAGCCCCAGCTTGTTCTTTCTCCCTACTCCACTAAACCTCACAGTTTCTTCCAAGGCTCAGTAATTTCAAACTGTAGACACATCCTGAAAGGCTGAGCAAAGCTGTAGCCTGCTTTATTACAAACCCTCTTACATTTGTGCTCCCTTCTTGAATGGTGTGCTTTTTTTTTTTTTTTTTAATCTCTTGGATCCCTGGGATTGCACCCCTGCCATAACATAAATGTTTGTCTTAAACTGTTTTCTAGTGATTTCAGGCTAAGAAAAGAACTTGATACCTATTCATAGGGTATATTAGTGAATCCTCCAAAATCACCCAAAATAAAAATGTAAGGAAAAGAAAATGTATTACCTGTGTAAATGCAGCTTTAAGATGACTTTCTCCTCTTCCCCCTATTTCTAACAAATTGATGCCATCTTCTGAGCTCTTTCCATATAGAAATTTGGAGGCCTACTAGTAGAAAAGGTAAGCAATACACATAAACATCTCTCATTTGAGATAAAATATGGTAAACTCTATAGGAGAGGTACAAAGGGTGTTTTAGAAATGGACCAGTCAGTGACATTAGGTGGAGCACAGTGTATGTTGGTGGAATAATGGGAGCTTAAAATTAAAAGGTTGTCTTGAGATCTCAGTATTATAGACCTTGAATTAAAGACTTAAGTGTCTGCTTTATTTAGTGGGTGATGGAAAGTCATTAAAAAATTTTAACAGTGGAATGACAATCAGAAAAAACACATATATAGATATATACAGAGTGAGCCAAAAATATGTATACACATTTTAAGGAAATAACTATTAAAATTGTAAACTCAATATATACCAATAACAAAAAATGAGTGCAAGTCATGTTTGACTTCTACAATTGTAAGAGTTACTCAAAGAGGTTACCATCAGTATTTATAGAATAGATAACACTGCTTAAAATGTGTATACATTTTTTTGGCACCCATATAGATTTATAGATGTATATACATGCATATAGTTTGCATACATATATGTATTTGAGCAAGGGGTTTACAAAAAAATTTTTCCCCTTTACATTAGAATTTCACCTTTAGTTAGTTCTCTCTGTTTCCCTGGTAACCTGACAGAGATGATCACTTTTTCCAGACAACATTGCTTATTACAAAAATGACGCTGACTGGTACAATGTGTATGCACTGGGAGAAAAAAGGAACACTAGAGACCTGATGGGAATGCCATCCTTTGGACCTTTATGAGTGCAGTGATTCTTATAATTGAGCATGTCCATTGGGACCCTGGAAGCTGTGTCTGTGGAGTTGTTAGAAGAGGTGTTGGCACCTGTAGAACATGAGGTTTTTAAGACAGGACAGCTCTTTCACTGGCCCAATATGAGTCTTCTCTTCTTGAACCTGAATTACCACCTGTGTAGACCACCACAAGGCCTTCCATGAAAGATGAATGTCTTACTCAGCCCTCTTGGCAAGCTGTGGTTCCTGTCATGTAGAATGATGACAAATGTGGCCCACTTGAATGTTTAATTGAATCAGATGAAAATCTAATAGTTGAAAAGAACCTAGAAATTATAAAAGGGATAGGACTGACAATAAAAAAATTGTGAAACTTGTTACAACCACCTCTAATGACAGTCTTGTGTTTGGTACATTGATTAATTTTCTGCCTTCTACAAGGCAGTCGTTTGTGGAAAAAATATTATAAAACATATATTTAAAAAGATACTGCAAATAAATTCAGAAGACAATTTAGGAAATACATTTAAAAATCAAATGGCACCTAAAGGGTTAATATCAATCCTATTAGCTATGTCTTATCTGTTAATAAGAAAACTAAATACTGCAATGGGCAAAAAGGCCACAGAAAGAAGAGGCACTTGACAGAAAAGCCAGACCAGATGGTGAATAAACAAATGAGAAAATGCTCAACTGTGTTAGAGATTAAGGATTATACTACAACTAATAATACTTCTTGTGGGGGTTTGGTGCTCAGACATGGTAGTAATAAAACTAAAAACTCCCTGACCCATACCTAGCCATTTCTCTAGTACTGTCCTCTAATAGTAAAAGCACATTATGAAAAGACAACTGTATGAAAATGTTTATTGAACATTGTTAGTGACGACAGAGTGAACACCCAATAATTGGAAATGGTTGAATAAAGAATGACACTATTCCATGTACTACTTAGGAACCTTTAAAAATTATATCTGTATAAGTAGAGTTGGAGGTATTTCTTTTGAAATACTGGCATATGTGGAGAGTCACAGGGCAGAGAAGCATGTAATTACAATCCCGAGTATATACATAAGTTTATAAGCAAATATATGTATGTGCATATATTGACTTCATAATATGGGTTCCTTTTCATGGAGGAGTGGACAGTTGCTGGAGGGGGTAGAAGTAGAGGGGGTAGAAGTAGAATGAGGTGACAAAATAACACTGCAAGACTTATATAATCCTATTTGTCTGTATTTTATATACAGCTATATGCATAAAGAGATATGATATAATGATTTATCAAAATGTTAAATGGTAGTTATCTGAAGACAATAAGTTTCAGGTAATTTTTGATGTTTTTCCTGTATATGTTTATAAATTTTTAAAGACATGTTTGTATTTAACTGTGTATTATGTAATTATATTATATATTATTTATATTATTAGATCATAAGAATAAAATATTTATAAATATATAAATATGTATTTTGGGACTTCCCTGGTGGTGCAGTGGCTAAGGCTTCAGCACTGTCATGCTGCAGCCTGGGTTCGATTCCCAGCCAGGAAACTACCCATATTAAAATATGTGTGTGTGTGTGTGTGTGTGTGTGTGTGTGTGTGTGTATTTAAATAAAGAGAAAACAAAACAAATGTTTTATTAGGGAGACAACTGTTGGCTAACTACTATCTATTAAAGTAGTTTCCCCTTATCTGCACTTTCTTTTTCTGTGGTTTGAGTTAACAATGGTCAACCATGATCTAAAAATTGTATGCCTGAAACCTATGTAATTGTTGCTAACAGATGTCACCCCAATAAGTCTAACAATAAAAATGGATTTAAAAAAAAATAAATTAATTAAGAATGAAAAAAAATTAAATGGAAAATTCTAGAAATAAACTATGAGTTCTAAATTGTTCACAGTTCTGAGTATTGTGATGAAATCTTGTGCTATCTTGCTCTACATTGCCCCAGGTGTGAATCATGCCTTGTTCAGCATATCCATGTTATATTCACTATCCACCAAAGCTCATGGCTCGTAATTTGAAGCATATCCATGTCTTTCTAACCATATTCTATAGCACTTTACATGCTTTTTCCCACATGCCACATACTTTCCTTTATTTGAAAAAAGGTGTACTGTTCTGGCAGGAGCTCTGTATACATAACAGAATTTTACTCTTATTAGGGAAGAACTGTGAAGAATTGATTGTATAGCATATCTTTAGGAATCCATAATTCTTTAAAGGTTTTTACCTCCAAAATTAAATTTAAATGAGCAAATGGTGAGAGCTTCTGAGAGGGTGTATAGGCATGATTATTAATATTTTATGTAGTATGTGTGGTTTTTTGTTTTTTAAGGATACATTACTCATAATGTTTCCCTGAGCCCTATTTCTGCTTAATTATGATAAATTGATTTACTTTTTAAATGTATTTGATCAAAAGTGGAAATTTATTCTATTTTATTCTTTTTAAAATGTTTTAATCCTTTATCTCTAGGTTATCTTCATTGTAATGAATACAGTAGTCTGAGATTGAACTGGTTGAGGCAGACATTAGAATCTTTCATCCCACAGCCTTTGTTAAATGTAATTAAAGTGTCTGAATTGGATGGCAGAGAAATGGGAGATA